>JAOVVH010000059.1:7116922-7133273 GCA_028566435.1 Scorpiodoras heckelii | reverse complement strand
AAGGCCACAGACGTCAGCTTTAGAGTTCCTTAAGCTGTCCATTCTGGTGAACTCCAAGCCGTCCATGCGAGGCCACCCTCAGCAGGAATATCTGGTGTGGTTTCATGGTGTCTCCGGTGGTGTTCAGTGTGATATGCACTGGTGGACTCAAGCAATGACTGATATGTATTTTGTCCAGCCAGTATTTCTGGTACATCGGTGTATTTTTTATTATTTTTTTGTCTTGTTAGGCTTATATATTACTAACCAGCTAGGACATTCACTAAAGTCACTAGAGTTCATTTATTTTTAGTAAGTGGATGCATAATAACTAGTGCTGTCAAATTAAAGATTTAAAGTTAAAGATTTAATCCCGATTAAAAATATTAATGCTGCAAAAAAATGAACGCAGATTAAAAATTTAATTATGCAAACCAGCAGTGCCGTCAGTGATCACGTAATTGACTGTTACGTTACTCATTTTAGGCCGCAATCAAATCGGAAGTGTCCATCATCTGTATCCCTGCTCCCTACACACTGAACAGGATACAGAATCCCAAGCACACTTTATAGGGAACTCGGTCAACAAAATGGCTCTATTTGAAACGCCCTGCAACGTCATCAACAGCGGACAGCTGATTGGTTGTGTTAACATCATAAACAACACTGTTCAGACTTATTTTATATGCTGTAGGCACTTTTGAAATAAATGTGATGAAACGTCTATGAACTGTGGGTGATGTATTTTAACTTTTTAATGTATGTTTCGTTTACGTGCCGTGTTACTCTAATTGGCGAATCGATGCCTTTAATTAAACTCCAACTCTAATCAGTATATCAGATTTTTTTTTATTTAAAAAAATGAAAAGACGTCAGTCATCTTTAATATTTCACTTTCATCAAATAAAGTCAAGTGAATAATGAGGCAACATTCAGCAGTCGTTTCTCTTAAAATAGAACAGTGATAAAACACATTTTCAATGGTCCTATGATGCCGACATGCATGTACAACACAAATCACAATGTGCGTTAAAACCGTGATTCAAGTGCGATTAAAAAAATTTATCATGCGATTAATGCGATTTAAAAAAAAATAGCGTGACGGCACTAATAACATTTTTAAATGTGTCCTCTAGCTAATGAAGGAGTTACTACATGGTAGAGACTCGTAGCCGTATGATACTTTCAGCCCGTCCAGAATGGTTATTAAGCCAACACAATGAGGACAATGAGAAAATGTGCAGTTGTCAAATTATCCACTTAAGGCAGAATTCAAACTTGACACTTTGGGGAAATTCACAAGAAAAATGTTTCCATTACTTAGAAATGTTCCATTTCTCAGACTGAAACTGCTGTCATTTTGCTATAAAGATTAACCAAATGACGAAAACTGTTTTTTTTTTTTTTTTTTTTTTTTTTTTTTTTTTGTCAAAAGCCAAAACTAAACCCAAAGGTTAACACTGTCTGAACATTTGAGTTCCAAATAGTGTCTTGTCTTTCTTTCTCAGAAACAAGCGTGCACTTTTCGGACGTTGCTGTGCTGCTGTTCTTCATCCTCCTGCCGTCGTCGCTGATAGCGATGGTCTTGTTAGCGAGAATGCTCTGTCCGTGTTGCTCTCCACGGGTCAATAGCTTGCACCTCGACCATCATTCGCCCATAGAGGTCACTGACGGGGAAGAAATGCACATGTACAGGTCTGAGATCAAATTATGTCCTTTTGTACTCTGTCCCAGTATTTATGCAACAAGACATAGAAGGTCGTCATGACTTAAATTATCGGAAATTCAAATCTAATCAGCTTTTGCCTTATTTTTATACACAGTATGTATAATAGTACGCCTGGACACCTGCTTATGGGTGCGTATATCCAATCAGCTAGTCATGTGGCATGATGTATAATAAAATCATATAGATAGAGTTCAAGGGCTTCACATCAAACATAGTGGCAGTTCCGCAGGTGGAAACGGTTTGTTGATGGAGGTAACTCAAATAACCACTCTGTACATTCGTGCTGAGCAGAAAAGTATCTCTGAACACGCAACACAATGATTGGTATGATGACTGGGCAGGTGTACAGGTGTTCCTAATAAACTTTAGTTTTTTTTTATCTTCAAAAATGTTTCTTTTGGCTGTTTTGTGTAACTTCATGGTGCATAACTCCAATTCCATACTGTGTGTGATTCTTTGCAGTAAGGAGTGCAAATGCCATCACCCCTCACTCAAGCAGAAACCTGCGATATGCTGCGAAATGTATATGGAGGTTGGTGTTTATGAGCGGATGAATAAGTAAAAAAAAATTTTATAAAAAATTAGGAACAATTTCATTAAAGCTAGCTTGCTAATAAATAAGCTAGCTAGCATTGTCATCGTTTGGGAATTTATGTTAAACACAAATGGTGAACATTAAAAATGCTATTAGCTATAGCTAGCTGAGACTGCTGAAGTAGCTAGGTGTGTACTTGAATATTCTTTTCTGCACTAGCTAAAAACTAGTTTAGCTTAGTTAACCTAGATAGCTATCCCAACACAATGGTGGTCCTCTAGACGTCCTTCAAATGACTCTATGGTCATGCTAGCAACTTATTTTATGACTTGTCTCTTGTGGGTGTGGACTCTCCACTGGTTTTCTATTTTAACGTTCCAATAAGAAATGGTAGTACCTACGTAATCCTAAACCTAACCCTAGCTACGTATAGTTGGATATAGTTTCTATGGCTGACCAGTTATACACAATTCCAGTATGGAAATGTCTCCATCTATTTCCGTCTTTCTGTTTCCGAATCAGGACTCGGATGAAGATTGCCGCAGATATGTGGAGAAACATGGGATGCCAATCCTGGCTGAGTCGCAGTGTTAGGTCGCCCCGTACCACAACGCTCGGGTGGAAAAACATCTCCGCATGGACATCTTTAATACCATTTACTGCTACAGTAACAAATGCTTTACAGCTGCTCTGATCTGAGCTGGTCTAAACCCTGTTCCTTCAGCTTCTGATCTGGTGGATTCTTGTGACATCTCTTCTTGTTAGCTTTAACACCCTCAATTCAGAATGCTTTAGAAAACTGGTCTCGTCACTCCCAACTACACGATAACGCTAGCCATAGCCACTATTGTCACTGTTGTCGCATTTTAGCTGTTCCTAGCTTGTAATGGAAGTTGCTATTGTGACTAATGCTAATGCGACTAATGTGGCTAATATAGTGGTTCTCGCCTTAATTATCCTCTCTAATGCATGTTAGCATCTAGAAATATCACTAGAACTGTCGCTAATTTAAAAACATCTTGCTTTCTCTTCATGGTTAACACAAGTCTGTAAAACTGACTTCCTGAGCCTGAGACTTTATTCTAAAGATATACTGAATTTCGAACACTTTATTCTGAGCAAGTTCATCCATACTAAAAATAGATTCGATAGACCTGAGCCATGCTAGTTCAGGCTACGTCGTACTGTTTCTGATTAGCCATATCAGCATAAAGTATTTATTAACGGTATTAACGATTACACTAGCGATAGCAAATGGAAGCTGCAGACTAGTGGACATCTTTCAAGGTTTATAAAAGTTGAACAGGATTTGAACTAAACGCTTTAGGAAAATAAAAGAGTAGCGCTTTCTAACGAGTGGCATTCGCGTAGTAATAACTTGGATCTGCTGCTCATTTTTGTGATTTTCTATAATAATTCGAGTATATTTATATAATATATTTAGTAATAAATCTGTATAAATAAATAATCACAAATAAGTATCTATATGCACTTGTGTTAAAAGACACTAAAAAATTCTAATCTAGCCGGAACAGGTCATATACACAAACTGAAGTGGATTTCAGCTACAGTTTTTCATCGTTTTGTTGGTGTGATTTATTTTCACGTTGTTATTTACTTATTTTACATTATTACTCATTTACATCCATTACAAGAACCTCAGCGTGCTACTTTGTATTAGTTTTACAATTTTTTTTTTTCTAACAAGCCCTCTACACATACTCAACAAACATTGAATGGGTTAAATTATTTTGTAAAATGATCATGTATATCTAAATGTACATATACATATGTATATATTTCTCCAAGCACCTTGTCATGACATGCACAATTACAGATGCTCTTGTAAGAATGTAAATCAACAGGCCAGGTTTATTGTGCATTTATATGAGGATGTAAAATTGTCTGATATTTTGAGTATTGTTTATTAATTAAAGTGCCAATTACATTAATAAATAAATAAAATATGTATATAGTTCTGAGGTCTTGGTGTACATTGAGTATGGAAGCTATTATTTAAAATGGTGTTTTGCACTAAAATTGATAGGTATTTGTAGCTATTTGTGATTAAAACCTGGTTCTGGTTAAAGAATAGCAGCCCTAAAGCATGATGCTGCCACCACCGTGCTTTGCCGTTGGTTTGGTGCTCTTTTGGTGATGTGTAACAACAGATACCAGTTTGATTTATGGAATTATTACTTTTTGGAATCACTGTCTTTAGGCCATAATGCATTTTGGCACCTGGTTTGGGTGGTGATTTAGTTGGGCTTTGATGTTTTAGATTTTTTTTTTGTGAGAGAGGATTTCCGTCTAGCCACCCTAACGTGAAGAATAGGCGAGTTGGTTGTTCACGCAGAGAGTAATCAGTACTTGTCAGATATTCCTGCGGCTCCTTTAATAATGTTGTCGGTCTCTTGGCAACCTTCCCGGTAATTTTTTGTCTTGTCCATTAAATTTGTAAATGTTCTAAATAGTTAAATAACAAATGAAATAAAACCCTAAACAGTGTGAAAATCGATCGTTTGATTTACATGCTTCGTGTCGTACTCGCTTTGTTGGCAGATTAGCAAAGAAGGCTAGCTCCAACCGGTCACCAGAGGCACTTGGTGAGCTCTACTACTTCCTTCCAAGCTTTATTTGTCCTCTTAATCTCTCCGTACACGTTTAATGAGCGGCTGTGGAGGACAGGACATGATGAAGCCGCAGTTATAATTCATATACCATTCAGTGCTATATTAGCATTATGCAACTACATGAGTTCTTTCCCTGTGGTTGAATCAATCCCTAGTGGTAAGTGGCTTTTTTCCCCCCTACTCATGGGAAAGCAGGTAGTGCCTCCTCTCCAGACGCTGTGGTTTTTCTTCCCCTAATGGCCCTCTTACTATAGTAAAGAGCAAAATGGCAGCAGATGGAAGTGAACCGCAGGTACCGCAGCAGGAAGTTGGCTTTAAATTGTAAAGCATGTGTACATACAGGCGTTTACTTGATGCAGTCTGTCTTTCAGTGACTGAATAAAGTTTTTAAATGCATCTGGGAGGGTTTAAATGCACCGACATGTTGTTTGAGCGATTACTAAAATGACGTTCTTCTTTAAGGGGAAATTTCTTCATTTCTTGATGATGCACCTACAGTTTATAGACTAGTGTTAACATTTCCATAGTAACAGCTCAGACTTGGACAGTGGGCGCGCCATGTACATGTGTACTTATTGCTATGGTAACGTTTGCTGTAACGTTATGTAATGTTTATGTAACGTATGGAAGGAGTCTTCAGTGTCAGACAAACAAAAAACAGTATGTATGTGTACTACACCGAGTGTGTACACCGTTATTAGCTCTGTTAGCTTTTGCCCTTTTGTCTCATCAGTTCCCAGTTCTGCGAATTCAATTTAACAGGATTATTATTTACGCAGTCCATTTTCTGTGTCCATCCCGCTCTGACTTTCTCTTGACCGTTCCACTTTTTTTAGCTGTTCGGATCTGGGGTTAATTGTCATCCATCACATCACACTTTATTTGGCTCTAAATGTATGCATACGTAGAATTCATTGACCTTCAAAGCTTTGTTTTGACTCCTGTGTTATTAAGTAGTACAGGTCCGACATGCGCTTTAACTCGCTGATCTCTTGAGTTTCGTTGTCCCATTGACGTCACGATGACCCTGACGCTGCTTAGTCCTGTAGGGAGTCAAGTCGGCGTTTCCGTTTTGTCATCGTCACGACTCGGGCTCTTAAGAGGTTATTTCGGGAGCCATGTTAGTCATTGACTGATTGTACTTGATTCTTTTCATGCACAACAGCAGCCAAGATCATTTACATGTTATGCTCTCAGTATTGTTTAGATTTCATGATCGTTTCTGTCCTGTATCTTTTAACACAATAACACTGCCATAAGTCATAGGGAATGGTTTTAGATACATCTCCCTATCAGATACCTTGGAAATATGAAGCAGTAGAAGCAGTAGGTGTCTTTTTGTGTACCTGAAAAAGTTCCTGGCCAAAGCTTATTTCTTATAAACTTATTTGTTTCTCGGGAACACGACAAAGCTGCGGATTTTATGTCGTAACTTCATAGAGAAATAAAATGCCTGCTGCGCTATGACGGCTGGTGAGAGAACGAATGTTTACAGCGGCTGTACCGTCCACGAAAACAGGAAGTAATTGACAGGAAGTCACTGTCAAGTTCCTGGAACTTGGAATAAAACCCTCCATGTTGTGCTGTTCTAGGAAAAATATTCACCACTCAGTCCACTTCATCACGCCGTGCCATCATTGCTTATTTTCCCAAAACATCACAACACATCAAGCAATGATTTATTGCTTACATATTGTCCAGGACATATTGAGCTGAATCTCAAGTAACTTCCATAATGCTGTCAGCGTGAACTTGACAATCTGGGGCTGCATTGTCACTAATTAGCACCACATACGCATACACTCACCTTCCCTAGGCTGCGAAAATGATTTTAATTGAACTATCATGGGGCCTCGAGGATCAGTCATTCAAGACACTATTTTTTTTCGCTGTGTATTGGGAATGCCGTCTGAGACGAGTTTGACTTGACACTCATGTAAAATCAAAAGCATTATGGGACTCGGGTATGTTCAGCGTCTTACTTTGTGGCCTCTGGTATGAAACAGACTTCAGTAATCTCTTGGAGTGTCAAAAATTAGTTTTTGTTTTTTTTATGGAGCCATAGTAGTAGGGTTCATATTTAAAAATCCTTCATTTTTTACTCCTCCACATGCTTTCCGCAGAACTACAAGTTATTCCTCTTTGCGGTTGGTAGATCTGCTTGGAATGAGCGTGGATTTGTGGTTGTAATCCGCTTCTATAGCGAAGTACTAAGATACATGTATCCTCTTGTTCCTCTGTAGAAAATGTCCCTTCAGTTCCTGGAGGTTAGTACTAGTAATGCTAGTAAAGCTAGTTCTGATTGGAATCCCAGATTACTCCCTACTGGACATGAGGTATGGTTTAACAAATGGGCAATGTGAATAAGGTATAGGGAGCTGAGTACCAAAAAATCCCTATGGCATTACATATTAGCGTTAAATCAATCTCTCTCTCTCTCTCTCTCTCTCTCTCTCTCTCTCTCTCTCTCTCTCTCTCTCTGTGGCCTGTTGCCATGGTGAAGGGAGCATTGTCGAGGATTTGATGGCGTTCGTTGTGGTGCTGTGAACAAGTGTGTGTGAGAGAGAGAGGGATGAAGAGAGGGGGAGGAGTGCTTACAGTTAGCCGGAGTCATCGGAGGAGGATGCCGCCTGTCTTGGGCCGCGGTTGCCGCAGTAACCGTTGCTGTGGAGGAAGCCGCTCCTTATAGGGGTGAATGATGGAGGCTGGAGGCATCTGCTTGGAGAGCACACACATACACAAACACACATACGTACACACATACACACGCTTAACGTATGTGAAAGGGTTGAATCAGCACAAATCTGCTTCTGTCACCTTATGAATATCAGAAATATTTCAAATATACTTCATTATTTTGTGTGTGGGTGTGTGTTTCTCTTTCTCTCCTGGGTCGGTTATGTGTTTTTTACACTAAAATCTGAATGGACTTGATTTGGTATTGCATCTTCATTGTGTGTGTGTGTGTGTGTGAGAGAGAGAGTGACGTTAATCAGCTGAAACGCAGCAGCAGATCTGTATGATCATGCTGAGAACATCGTTACACGGCTTCATGCTGAGACCAGGGTCTATTTACGGCAGCGGGCGGGACACTTGTAGCGTTATAGCATGGGATGTGACGAATCTCATCTGTGGACTTGAATCTAACACCAAAACCATTTGATCTGTTAGCATGTGAGCACTAGCTTTGCCCCTTCGCGCAAATCTTATCTATTTATTAATTTTCAGACCAGGTGATCCTTAGGATATTGGACTTATTCCTAGTTAACCGTTTAGCTGGTTGGGCAATATTTTTTCCTACTTATTTGATGTTGGGCATTTAGCTAGCTTGATATTTGTTTAACAATTTTCTTTGACGTTGGACATTTAGCTGAAGCAAAACTTTTTATCATCTAGAGAGCTGAAAGGTCAATTTAAATAAAAGTATTTAATTTGACCTTTCAGCTCTGTAGCCACTGTATTTACATTTTCTTGGACGTTGTACATTTAGTTGGTCAGCCTGTGATTTCTTTTCTTCTTCACTATATTAATATAATCTAGCTAATTAGTTGTTGTTTTATGTTTTTCTATGACAGTGATTGGATTTAATCAGTTAGATAATGTTTTTTTTTCATTTTTTGGACAGTGGATAATTAGCTAGACATTAGTAGAGAACTTTTTGTGGCTTTCTTAGACACTGGACTAGCTAAATATCCAACGTCTAAGAAAATGAAAACGCTTTTCGACCAGGTGTTTACCAGGTGTTTATTAGTTAGTCATAGTTGTACTTTTTTCTGAAATTGGACATTCAGCTAAAGTGGTATAGTTTTGTCCACATTCAGTGGAGTTTAGCAGGTTGGACTTTTACTTGGACATTTAATTGGTTGTTTATCACTTTCAGGGATATTGGACGTTTAGCTAGTTTTCCATTTATTTGAACATTGGACATTTAGCTATTTAGCATAATTAGACAAGTAATTATTGTTTTGTTTTGTTTTATTTTCATTTTCATGAACACTAGACATTTAGCTTTTACTGGGCTGACGTGTTTAGTTTTTGTAAGTTAGATTTTCCCTTTTTTGACATTTCACTGGTTGAAAACTGATATTGCATTTGATCTGATATTGGATATTTAACTTTTTGGAACATCTTGCAAAAATATTGCATTTTTAGCTAACAATTCAATAATACGCCATTTTTCTGACATCTTTGACAGACAGATATTTACCTGGTTTGTCTTCAGCTAGTTTCTTTTCGATTGTCTTGGATTTTAGACTTGGACCGTGGTTGGACAGTGGGCTTCCATGTTCTTAAATGTTTAGCTACTTGGATATTTGTGGGTTTGGGTTTTTTGCCTTTATAATATATATTGCCTTCATAATTTCTTTTTTCTCCAGCATTGGGCATTAAGTTGATTGGATTGATTTTTCCCAGTTTATTAGACTTTGGATAACTTATAAGGAAAAGCTTTTCATTTTACTCAGACATTTGATATTCAACTGATCGGATGCTGGATATTTAGTTATTTATTTACTTAATTAAGTCATACATTTATCTGTTTTTTTAGCTAGTTAGCCATTACTTTTAGCCGCTGGTTTTTCATTTTCTCAGTCATTTGGCTTTTAGTTGGTTGGCCAGTACGTATGTGGCCATTTTAGCTAGTTAGCCATTGCTTTTCCATTTTCTGTGGTGTTTACCTGGTATCACTGTGGGCTTTTTTATGAAAACCCACATTCTAGAACACTGAACATTTAACTTACTGGTTGTGTTTTGGACAGTTGATCTGTTTAGCTAGTGGGACATTGGGTGCCTTTGCATTTTCTTTAGTCTTGTGCCATTTGTTTTTTTTTTTTCCCTTCTTGGACAGGTTGATAATGGGTTTTATTTATCAGCTGAAAAAAATGTAGCACATAAGTACGATTTGGCGTGCTTTCTGCTGTATTAATATGTGAATGAGCTGCTACATTGTGTTGGACACTTCAACCAAGCAATGCAATCAATTCATCAATAACCACGATTCATGCTAACGGCATGAAAGAGTCATTTCACTGCAGCGTCTTTGAGAATAGCTCCAGTTTCAAGCCTAAATTATATCATGCATGAGACATTTTCTTCTTCACCAAGGCTAGGACAGGTATTTGTTTACCTGAGACACTGGACAGCATCCAGGTGATCATGAATATTCATTAAGCAGGAGCGGCCATGGTGGCATGCTCATTAGAGCTGATGTACTCTGAATAATTTATCGCATATTTAAGAAAGACATTCGTTTCTCTTGACGACTTCGTGTCTGTCCTTGCGTGCTTTATAAGGCTGTCTTGAGCAGTGTCCCTCAAGGCACAGGTTGGATTTATTCCTTTTTATGTACGTGGAGGACGTGTGTCCTCTGGATAAATGACTCCTGAACATGTTTAATTCATGACTGCTATATTGGCACAGTGACCTCATGACCTTGTGCCCCTTTTATTGACCCATGAATGTGTGCTGGCTTTTCTTCAAACTCAATTGACACAAGGGAGAGATTTGGGAAAATTCTGTTCACATTTAAATCAAATCCAATTGTAGTTTTTGAATTTGATTTTAGTACATTAATCTAAACCCTATCTAGTGCACTATATAGATTCAGTAAGTCATCACATGGGATCTCAGCTCTTATATTTCCTTTATATAAGTACACTAGATCTTAGGCCCTGAATTATTCCCTTCTATAGTCTATCTAGTGCACTATATGTCCAGTTTTGGATACGGTGTGGTTTCCAATCCCATAGCAGCACTCCATATTCCCAAGTGTCGTTGATAGGTAATGAATTTGTTTCGTACTTATACAATGCATTACATGTCCAAATTTTGGATCTAGAGCCCTGTTTAGGGCTTTTATGTGTAGTGTGTTATATAGGGCTCTAGAGCATAAATGTAGTGTATAGAGCCTAATTTTACATGTGTAGTGCTATATAGAGAGCTACTTTGCAGCAAAAAACAAAAATCAAAAATAACAAGTGTGATTATAATGAAGATAAAAGAAACGAGGCCTGGACAGGTCTATTGCTTCAGTCAATAATATTCAGATTCCAATTTTCTCACTTCTGAACACGGAAAAGATGCATGTTGATTCTAAGAGGGTGTCGGACACACTTCTGGATGCGTGAATATAACACGTCCTTTGTGACCTTTTGAACACAGGAACACTCTGTCCTGTGTCATGGAAGGGAATCTAATGCACATACACACACACACACACACACACACACAGCACTGTCATGTTGTCCTTGGTGCAAGACCGTGTGTGTGAGTGTGTGGACACTAACTGGCTTTGACAGACACAACCACAGCCTTCTCCCGGTCGATGTCTAAGCTCTCCTGTGCCTCAATGGAGCACTTAAAGAGTTTACATTTGAAAGAGCAACACACACACACACACACACACACACACACACACACTTCAGTGTGCAGTGTATTTTATGTTTTCCTATACTTACATTTGAGGCTATTAAGCTCAAGCGCAAAGAGCATTTCAATCTGTTTCACTGTTCATTTTGCTGCACTTGATTAGCCGTCTGATCTCAGGTCAGTACTCTGAAATCAAGATATTTACATATGAAAACTAAACACTGCTCCGAGATCAGCCTCACAAAAACACAAATCAGTGAAATCTGACAGGAGCAATGTAGCTTAGCGTAACTGCTCTGAAACCTGATCTTCGACAAACACGGATATTCCAAAGTTCTTTTCAGCCGGAAACATTTGACACTTTCATACTAGGATTTTTATGAAATGATTTTTTACAAACTGGTGACAACGGATATCATAAATAATGTGCAAAATCTTGTTTACTCATGCTAAGTGTTTTCCCTAGTCCTCTGCTAATCTGTACTCATTCTCACACAGACTGTCCGAGATGTACGTGAGCTGTCGAAAACTTTGGGACTAATTTTCCTAGTTGGCATCTAGTTAGCTTTCAAATCTAACCTTCAGATAATTGTGTCATGAAAAATGTGCAATTCTAGCTGCTCAATCTGTAACATAAAGCTGTGTGTCTCTACACTGTTAAAAAAGGCTAGTACACAGTTATGATGTTTTCATTCCACCAGTATTTTACATATACTTTATACAGGGATTAGACCTAAATCCCAAATCACTCCCTGTTGGACTATAAAGATAAGATGTAGGATGTAGAACCAGTTATTTTACAGCCTGAGTACACTATGCATGGTATAGGGAGCCCTTGTATAGGACCCTATTTACTACATAGTGCACAAATAATGATACTGCACCCTGAATGGGGTCCAATAGGGAGCGGGATAATCTGGGATATACAGTATATCCCTATATGCAATAGATAGGCTATGGATTAATGGTGCTTACAACCTGTATAGTGCACTAAACATCGATCAGCCATAACTTCAAAACCACCTGCCCCAAGTCTGCAAACTCTGACCTGTCAAGGCATGGTCTCCACAAGACCTCTGAAGGTGTGCTGTGGCATCTAGCCCCAAGATGTTAGCAGCAGATCCTTTAAGTCCTGTAAATTGCGAGGTGGGGCCTCCATGGATCTGACTTGTTCGTCCAGCACATCGCACAGATGCCCGACTGGATTGAGATCTGGGGAATTTGTAGACCTTGACCCCTTTAATGGTCCACAGACCATTCCTGAACAAGTGTTTGCTTATCCTGTTGAAAGAGGACATAAATGTTTCATTTATGCTCATATGTGATTTTTGCACAATTCCTTCACTGTCACATGATTTTTCCACACAGTTGATATATTTTCACATGATTTTTAGACCTTGACCTCTTTTAATGTTCCGCAAATCATTCCTGAACAAGCTTTTGCTTATTCTGTTGAAAGAGGACACTGCGATGAGGGAATAACACTGACATGAAGTGGTGTAATGTGTCTGCAACATTGTTTAGGTAGATGGTCAATGTGACATCCGTATGAATTCCAGGACCCAAGGTTTCCCAGCAGAACGGTGCCCAGAGCATCGCACTGCCTCCACCAGCTTGCCTTTTTCCCACAGTGCATCCTGGTGCCATCTCTTCCCCAGGTAAAGAGCTATTTAGGATCCACATCATTAGTCCATGTACAATATACTGTAAGTGTGCTATAAAATAATAATACTACTCCCTAACTTGTGCACTTTATATTGCAATGAGGCACAATTTTTGATCCATCTGTCTAGATGCATTACATATAGTGTACTAGTATATGGTACAGTTATACAAAAAAGACAGTTTATAGTGCAGTTTGTAGTAAACAGGGTGTGGTTTCAAATTCAGTGGTAGTGCTCCGTAGCACTCCATGTATACAGGCTATATAGTGCACTTTATAGTACATTAGAGAGTGATTTCAGCTCTGTCTTTACAGTCTTTCTGTAAGTGCACTACATTGCTTTTGCAACCTATAGTGCACTACATGTCCAATAAAGAGCAATTTAGTTACACGTGTGTTATATGATTGTGCCCTGTAACATTAGCACAAGGCCATGCTATAAAATAATCATATCCCCACTGAGGCCTTTTCCTGCTGCATGCTTTTTTATGTTTGTAATTTAGCCCCAGCGAGAAGGTCTGTGTTAGAATAGAATAATTGAAACATACCGTGAGTTTTACAGCTCCACACAATGACTTCTAATAAAGCCTTTTAGCGGAGAATGAACTTGGAACGATTATAATATTCAAACCGCTGGCAGGGATTGTTCTCATTATAAACCTATTACGATGATTCTAATTGGATTAATGTCTTGTATGAGGAGCTGTAATGTGCTGTTCAGTCTTCGTGATGTTGAGATAATGATACGATCTTACTGTAGCACCAACACCACCAGTGTTTCCTGTTCCAGCTTTGTGAGTAGTTCTAGTTCTTGTTCCCCACATGTGAGGGATTTCAGTATTGCCTATGTAAGGATTAAAACATCATGGTTACAGGAAAATAATCAATGTTGGGGCGGTCTGATGAAGTGGAGATCTTGTTACCTCCTGGAAGTTTTACCTCTGTCTGTTAGAAAGCACTGACACTGGAGACTCCTTCCATAAATAAACATCTTCTTACAGAAATCTTATGGAGCGACTGGCGTACAAGTCCCAGTAAATGATATCATATTAAAACGAGCACATTTTGTATCACAATCTTGCAATTTGGAACTGGTCTAATGTCTGCTGTTGGATCAAGCTCACTACTTCCTATCTAGTGCACTATGTATGGTATAAAATAATGACTCCTTCACTTTACCAGTTGCACATTATGTTGAACTGGGAGCCATATTTGAGCACTGCGTATGAGGTAGAAGGCGTTATTTAAAATCATTAAAAAGTGATTGTGTAGGGAGGATGAATCTGAATCCTCAAATGACTTCCTGTCAGATACACAGTGCAGTGCATAGTGTGCATGATAGCGGAACAGCTTTACAATTTTAACACTGTCACCTAGACTTACTATTAGACATTTTACAGTACCAAATTACAGCCTGTATAAGGAATAAGAACTGAAATGTCAGATGACTTTCTAATGGATAAATAAGGCATAGATTCCATTATTTTATACTCTATTTAGAGCACTTAGTATATAGGGAGGAGTGTATTTGCGATGAACCACAAATGGCTGACTAATGGTATAATTATTGCACTGCATAAAGTGTAAAGCCCTCCATATAATCTACCATGTACAGCATGACTGATTTCTTAAAAATTATAATATTTGAACTCTATGCCAATGACATAGAGTAAAAAAGAATAGTTTCTGCACCCTATGTAGCATGCTGTATATTCACAGCTCCCTAAACACATTTGACATGAATTTCACCTTCTATATCATTTGTATAAACTTGTACCCTTATACTTGTATAAACCTTTAGAGAAGTCACATGACCTTCACATATGAAATTGAGATGATTCATTTTCACAGTACACTGATTTTCGATATTTGGTTTTTCAATCCACATGCTTTATTTCTACAATTCATTTATTCTCACCTGATTTTTTTCCCACGATACATTTATTTTGATGTGATTTTTTTTTCAAACGAGAATCATTCATTTTCTACACATAATTCCTTTATTTTCACATATTATTTTAAAAAAAAATAAAAGATTAATTTAGTTTCATGTGTGATTTTTGCCCAATTCATTTACTGTCACATGATTTTTCCACACAGTTTATATATTTTCACATAATTTTTTTGGGTTTATTTATTTTCAAGATTAATTAATAAATGTTTTTTTTCATGATAATATCACAGACATATTTCACATGATTCACTGATTTTACATATGATTTTTAAAAAATAAAACTTCAGTTATTTTCTACACATAATTCCTTAATTTTCACATAAGATTTTTTAATAATAAAAGAATCATTTACTGTACTTTCATATGTGATTTTTGAACAATTCCTTCACTGTCACGTGATTTTTCCACACAATTTATATATTTTCATGTTATCACAGTACATTTTTGTATTTTTCACATGATTTTTACACACAATTCATTTATTCCCCCATGTGATTTTACACAAGATTAGATTTGATTTTATTACACAATTCTTGATTTCACAGATGATTTTTATAAACGATTTTGATATGTAATTTTTGCACAATTCCGTCACTGTCGCATGATTTTTCCACACAATTGATATATTTTCATGTGATTTTTTTCAGGTTTATTTATTTTCACATGGATTTTTTTCTAAATTAATTTATTTTCACGTGATTTTTCACGTGATTTTTCACGTGATTTTTCACGTGATCCACACAATTCATTTATTCCCCCATGTGATTTTTACACACAATTTACACATTTAATTCCTTGTTTTTCTTTTTTCGTGATTTGTTTAATTTTACATGTGAATTTTTTTTACACGATTCTTGATTTCACATATGATTTTTATAAGAGACTCATTTATGTTCATATGTGATTTTTGCACAATGCCTTCACTGTCATGTGATTTTTCCACACAATTTATATATATTCACATAATCACAGTACACACTGTCGCATGATTTTTCCACACAGTTGATATATTTTCATGTGATTTTTTTCTGATTTATTTATTTTCACATGGATTTTTTTCATGGATTCTTGATTTCACATATGATTTTTATCATACACATATATGTTCATATGTGATTTTTGCCCAATTCCGTCACTGTCACGTGATTTTTCCACACAATTTATATATTTTCACATGATTTGTTTGGTTTATTTATTTCCACATGATTAATTAATAAATTAATCCTCATGAGGTCTTTTGCATGATTTGTTTTATTTCACATGTGCATTTTTCACACGATTCATTGATTCACATATGATTTCTTTTAAAATAAAAGATTCATTTACTTTCATATGTGATTTTTTGCACATTTCATTTTCTGTCACATGATTTTTACACACATCCATCCATCCATCCATTTTCTTCCGCTCATCCAGGACCGGGTCGCGGGGGCAGCATTCTAAGCAGGGACACCCAAACTTCCCTTGCCCCAGACACTTCCTCCAGCTCTTC
>JAOVVH010000059.1:7078373-7090112 GCA_028566435.1 Scorpiodoras heckelii | reverse complement strand
AGATCCACTGATTAGATCCGTTGATTAAAAACAGGTGGAATGAGGTGTGGCTCCTGCTTGGTTGGAAGGAAAACCTGTACCAACACCGGCCCTTTGTGGATAAGACTGGGCACCACTGTACTATTTAATAGTGGAATTAGCCCCTATAGGCTGAGGAAATATACTAGCAGGATTTCTCCCTCTATGCTAAGTGTATTTTTTATTAGTAGTCCCTCTTTTAGGTGAAATTAATGGTAGGAAAGTTTTCTCTATATAATTGAATTTACTAGCAGAAATAGTCCCCCACTGCTAAGTGTATTTACTAGCAGCATTATGCTCTGAGCGTTAGTAGTATCAGTTTCTCTCTCTGGTAAGTAAAAATTATTCGATGCAGTGTAATTGGTGTATATACTAGCAAAGATTGTACCTCTTGTCGTCTCGGTACCACTCAAACTCTGGTTTGGGCACCGCCGTGGCGTCGCACTGCAGAACTCCTGGACGTCCCACCTGGGTCTCCGAGCTCTTAGCCCCTTTAATAAAAGGCGGATCTATACAAAAGAAAGTTACAACAAAAACAAAACCATCAGCTTCTACCCAACAGAACACAAAATGCTAACTTTCTCAGAGATAAAAGAAGATGAAGAGCTGATAAGAGAGACACACTGCAGCCGTTGCTGTGAAATATATTACACTCAGTCATAGCCTGAGAGATGGTAAATAAACACACAGCGCGGTTATAGAATATGATCCTTGTATGATATTACTTTATTTATCCTCCTCAGTGCTGAGGCTGGAAACCTTCCCAATAAATACTTCACTGCTGCATATTAAACAGCACAGTCTATTCACTGTGTGTGTTCGGGTGGAGACGGTAGACACAGCTTCCTGTTGAGTTTCAATACGACACCTTGTGGGAACTGCTGAAAGGATTCATTAACATTTCTAAATTGAATTTAATTACACCTTTTATAAAGCACTTCTAGCAACAGACATCATCACAAAGCAGCTTTAAAGAAACCTGGATGTAGATTTTAGAGCTTTAATGAAAAGAGAAATTTGAGGCTTAATCATTTTACATTTGTTTTATGATAAAGACATTTATACCACAGCGCTGCTGAATTCTGGATTCTCTTTGGTCAGGTTGGTCAGGTGTTGGGTCATTTAGTAGAACAGCAGCTCTGACAATACACTGAAATGCCAGAGGCTATGCAAAATACATAGCAACGCGAACTATGCATGCCACTGGTCCTCCAGCGTGTATATAAAGTGATAGACATCTATAGAAGCTTCTCGAGCTGTTTCCGCCATGAGAACAGCGAGTTATCATGATTTGCGATTCTCAACTCGGTTTACCAGTTGGAGCTTGTGAGATGTGTCGTAGCATTTCAGAGGTAGAAGTGAAGTTTGGATTTTCATGTATAAGCATTTCGAGGGTGAACCGTGACTACAAGAATTCTGGCAAAACCTCAAACTTATGACAGCTGTGTGGCTGTAAAAAGACTCTGTGTGAACGTGACCAGCGTCGGCTTGCAAGAATCATTTCACGTGATAGACGTGTAACACTGCCTCAAGTAACATCGGAATTCAATGCTGGGGCCTCAACAAACATCAGTGTGAGGACTGTGCAACGTTCCCTCCAAGATCCTGTGGGGATCTTACGAAGTATTAACTGCCAGTTAATATTAGTATACCAGTTTTTCTGGTACTTCAGAAAACAGTAACAGACTAGAAGTGGTTGGCATGGTGAAGCTTTACGGAAGAGGTCTCCAGTGTCATGAAGTGTTTTATTCCATATATATTACACACATGTAGAGATACGTTCTCTGGCTTCGATATTAATGCTTTTTTACATTGTAGGTACCATGCTGTTTATCATGTTAATAATCAAATTATTTCCATTCTAGTCCATACTTGAAAGGCAAAATAGTCAAATAGTAATTATATCATAATGTATATGTATTAGTGCTGTCAATGCGTTAACGAACGTGTTAACGCGTTAAAGAATTAATCGCTATAAAAAAAATAAACAAAACAAATTTTTTTTAACGCAAATTAAAAATTTGTTAAATTATGCAAACCAGCGCCACCGTCAGCGAACACAAACTTTCCGAAATTGACCGTTATGTTACTCGTTTTAGGCTGCATAACACATACACAAACTCCTTCCCTTCGATTGCGGGGGCGGGTCTCTGAGGTAAAATCGAATCAGCCAATCACGTAGCAGCGGCACAACAGAACTTCAGGTGAGGTGATATACCCATGTTCCCTCGCTCCCTACACACTGTGCAGTTCCCTTTAAATAAAAAAGTAATAAAAAGACATCAATCATCTTTAATATTTCACTTTTAACAAATAAAGCCAAGTGAATAATGAGGCAACATTCAACAGTCGTTTCTCTTAAAATAGACCAGTGATAAATGGCAACAACATTTTCAATGGTCCTACGATGCCGACCTGCACGTACAACACAAATCAAAATGTGCGTTAAAACTGCGATTAATGCGCGATTAAAAAAAATTTAGCGTGTGATTAACGCGATAAAAAAATTTATCGTGTGACAGGACTAATATGTATATGTATGATTATACTTTTATGATGAGTAAGTCTTTTGTAGCAATTTGGCTTTATTTGTTGCTATAGTTTCTGTTGTTTCTGTTGATAAAAGAAAAACAGTAAAAAAAAAAAAAAAAAAACCTGCAAGGATAAAGTGTACCAGCTTCTGCAAAAAAACCAACCCAACCCAAACAAAACAAACATTTACAATACACTAAAAAAACGAGTCTGTGGCATTGCAAACCCCTTTCTTCTGAACAGCAGGTAGGATTGACTCTCAGGGACAGGCTTTCAGGCGTATTTTGTTATATGCCACTCAGGTGCAAAGGAAAGTCATGAGGAATGAGTCGCAGTCGGCATCAGGGCTAAAGAGACGGTGCTGGAGGGGGCGCCGAAAAGAAACACGAGTCAATCCGGCACTGACAAGAAGGTCATTTTCGGATATCAGCCCCGACGTTTGGAGCAAATATCAGCAGGAAACAGAAGAAATCAGACTGCCGCATGAGTCAAAAGCTGTTTTAATGCTTCTATTCATTTTTTTTTATAAATATGCTGATTGCTAATTTATGTCTGCAGCATGGAGATAATGATATTGCCACAGGTTACATATGTGTATAAAAGCATTTCTGTACTGGTCTGAAATAAACTATTCAATCAGTCATTTGCTTTCTTGTGATATTAGCAGGCTGTAGAGATTTGTTGATGTGGTGGATCTGTATAGCTGCACAGCCAATATCCTTTTCATGAAGGTTAGAATTAGGATATAATATACTTTTTGCTGGTGATTTTTAAAAAGCCGGATGGTATTTTCACTCAAACTGAGAAGACTGTTCACAACTAAGAGCTCTCTCAGCCAAACTGTGCTGTTTGAACATGTGTCATTTTGTAGCAAAGGCCAAGCTAGTTAGCTAACTAGTGCTCACTACAGCTAGAAAAGTCAAAAGATAAATAATAACGGTGATAATATTGTCGTTTGTTTTTTTTCCCATCACTATTATCACATTATTCGTCTTATTCGTACCATTCGAAATGATCTAGTAGCTAGAAAGAATTGTAATAAAGTCTAGTTAGCTAGCTAGCTTTGCCTTTGCTGTAAAGCTAACCATGCTTTTAAAGCCTAGTTGAGTTCTTTTTAGCTAATCACAGAAACTAGCAAGTGAACAAATTTTCCTAATTCCTAAATGGAGCTAAGCTCTGAATATTTCTTTCAACTACAATGCTAACCAATAAAAACAGGAAGTTTGTCTTAAGCAACTATTATGATATAACAGCTAGAAATATCAAAAGATAAATAATAATGGTGATAATATTGTTAATCGTCATAGCTACTTTAAAAAAAACCTTTTGATTAATATATCTGGTCATAGATTAGATAAAATTAGTTGTCATAGTTGTTGGCTATCTAACATAGCAGTAATTGATAGGTGATGTGTTTAAAAGCTAATATCAAGATGTTTTTTTCTATCACGTTATTCCTCTTATTTGTACTGTTTGAAATGATCTACTAGCTAGCTAGAATTGTAATAAAGACTAGTTAGCTAGCTATCTTTGCCTTTGCTGTGAAGCTAACCATGCTTTTAAAGCCTAGTTGTGTTGTTTAGCTAATCACAGAAACTAGCAAGTGAACAAATATTCCTAATGAAATGGAGCTAAGCTCTGAATATTTCTGCCAACTACATTGCTAGCCAGTAAAAACATTAAGTAATGTTAAGCAACTATCATGATATAAAAGAAGAAATGTTTTCGTCCTCGTACTCAGCTACTTACAGTTGATGACCATGTTGACGTACTTGATGTCGGGTGCAGCGCTTTCGTAGTAAAGTTTTCACTAGAAACTAGAGTTTCAATATGTTTAGACTTTCCTAAAACTGCTAAAAATGTAACTAGGATTTTTTTTAGTTTAGTTAGCTTTTGTAGCAAAATGTTTAAGCTAGCTACCTACCTGGAGTTTTGTAGCAAAAGATTTAAGCTAGCTAGCTACCTACAGTTCAAATAAGGCTACAGTTTTTAAAAACTGCTAAAACTGTAACTAGGATTTTTAGTTAGCTTTTGTAGCAAAGGATTTATGCTAGCTAGCTGCCTAGTGTTCAAATAATTTTGCAGTTTTTTAAAACTGCTAAAACTGTAACTAGAATTTTTTAGTCAGCTTTTGTAGCAAATGATTTAAGCTAGCTAGCTACCTAGTGTTCAAATAATTTTACAGTTTCTTAAAACTGCTAAAACTGTAACCAAGAATTTTTAGTTAGCTTTTGCAGCAAAGGATTTATGCTAGCTAGCTGCTTAGTGTTCAAATAATTTTACAGTTTCTTAAAACTGCTAAAACTGTAACTAGAATTTTTAGTTAGCTTTTGTAGCAAAGGATTTATGCTAGCTAGCTACCTAGTGTTCAAATAAGGTTACAGTGTCCTAAACTGCTAAAAATATAGCTAGGATTTTTTTAGTTAGCTTATGTAGCAAAAGATTAAGCTAACTGGCTACCTGATGTTCAAATAATGTTACAGTTTCCTAAAATTGCTTAAAATGTAACTAGGATGTTTAATTAGCTTCTGTAGCAAAAAAAATCTACGCCAGTTTGCTACCCAGTGTTCAGAAAAGGTTACAGTTTCCTAAAACTGCTAATCTGTCTTAAGCAATTATCATGATATAAAAGCAGATTTTTTTTTCCACCCTTGCATTTACTCAGGTACTTACAGTTGACGACCACGTTGACGTACTTGACGTCGGGCGCAGCAACATCGTTGCTAGCCTTGCACTCGTAGCGGCCGGCCTGAGTGCGCATGATGCCGGAAATTTCTAGATACTCGCCCACATCCAGGGTCTCAGCTGTTGAGACATAAAACAGAATCAAAATTAGCATCATTGTTATTAATTATCATCATCAACATGGTACCAGGTAATGCTCTTATATCAACCAGATCTAATAACAGTTGATACTATGTGACATTGTTGACACAAAATTCCGTTGATCTGGATGTATTTCATGATAAATGATGCCAAAGTAAAGCAGACTGAAAGCTGTGGTATGTGGAAATATGTGCAAAGATGTGTCTTTCTACAATACAAGTGACCTGATAAAAACATCTTCAGCTCAGCATGAGGAATTCACTGGTAGCGGCACACAGTGAAAACAACCGCTGTGGTAAATGCTAGGGTTAGGGTTATGGCTAGGCCAGAAAAAATGCCTATAAGTAACACTAGCTGAGTGAAAATAATCATCGTTGACAGCGAGGGACTCAGAAAAGAAAAACATACTTTTTCTTACAGCTGTGCAGAAGCACTTTTCCAAGGTTAAAAAAAACACTCTGTGTTTACCCTACTCGTTCCAAGCTAGGATTTGTAGTTTATGAACACACCCATGTGTGCTTTTCATGACCACAATTTAAACCATAAACATAAACAAAGCGAAATAAAATGTACCCTGATATCCATGATGGATTATTACCAATTCAGTTATTCATTTTGCTATCAATATCGGTTTTAGGTAAGATAAGCTTGTTGTTGTTGATATTTAAAATATTGGATCAGATTGTCAGTCAGACTGAGGAAACTGTTCACAAATGTGAATTTTCGCAGCTGAAATTAGCTAAGAAGCATAGCTATTATAAGAAGGCTTAAGCACAAAAATCCAAGCTAGCTAGCTACCCAATGTTCAGTTAAGGTTACAGTTTCCTAAAACTGCCCAAAATGTAACTAGGAGTTTTAGTTAGCTTTTGTAGCAAAAAATCTAAGCTGGTTACCTACCCAGTGTTTAAATAATGTTACAGTTTCAAAAAACTGTTAAAAAAAAGTAACTATGATTTTTAGTTAGCTTTTGTAAAAAAAAATAAAAAAATCCAAGCTAGCTAGCTACCTAGAATTCAAATAAGGTTAGTTTCCTAAAACTTCTAAAAATGTAACTAGGATTTTTAGTTACCTTTTGTAACAAAACATTTAAGCTACCTACCTGCCTAGTGTTTAAATAATGTAACATTTTCCTAAAACTGCTATAAAAGATAACTAGGATTTTTAGTTAGCTTTTTTTTTTAGCAGAGCTTTAACTACCTAACTAGTGTTCAACAAGGTTAATGTTTCCTAAAACTGCTAAAATGTTAATAAGATTTTTAGCTAGCTTTTGTAGCAAACGATCTAAGCTAGCTATCTAATGTTCAAATAAGGTCACGGTTTCCTAAAACTGCCCAAAATGTAACTAGTATCTTTAGTTAGCTTTTGTAACAAAAGATTTAAGCTAGCTAGCTCCCTAGAGTTCAAGTAAGGTTACAGTTTCCTAAAACTGCTAAAAGAATGTATCTAAGATTTTTAGTTAGCTTTTGTAGCAAAAGACGTAAGCTAGTTAGCTACGCAGTGTTCAAATAATGTTACAGTTTCCTAAAACTGCTAAAAAAAAAAGGTAACTGGGATTTTAGTTAGATTTTGAAGCAAAAATCAAAGCTAACTAGCTACTTAGTGTTCAAATAAGGTTAGCATTTCCTAAAACTGCTAAAAATCTAACAAGGATTTTTAGTTAGCTTTTGTAACAAAAATCAAAGCTAGCTACCTAGTGTTCAAATAAAGTTACAGTTTCCTAAAACTTCCCAAAATGTAACTAGGATTTTTAGTTAGCTTTTGTAGCAAGAAAATCTAGGCTAGTTAGCAAGTTCAAATAAGGTTATAGTTTACTAAAACTGCCCAAAATGTAAGTAGTATTTTATTTTATCAAAAAACTAGTTAGCTATCATTTCTTAAAACTGCTAAAAAAAGGTTACTAGGATTTTTACTTAGTATTTTCTTGCAGAACTCTAAGCTAGCTAGTGTTCAGTAAGGTTATAGCTAGCATTACGTATCATTTCCATCATCATTTTCATATTTACTGAATATGAAAACACTCATCAAATTTCAGCTATGACAATTAACAATATGTTAATTGTCATAGCTGAAATTTGATGTGTTTTCATATTCAGTGATAATCGAGTTATAAATGAGCTGATGAGTTTGCAGCTCCTGTTTGAAGCCGCGCTAGACTTTTGCAGTTGAGACTGAAGATAACATCGCTGTTTTAGCTAATAAGCTGACACAAATAAAATATCAGGAAGCTAACGTTTTATGAATGCTGGATCTTTTGGTGGAGGGAGGCCAAAGAGCACGTACAAGCTGATAATTAGGCTTCTAAATAACACACTTGCCAAAATCTAACAAGAGACATGCTCGACCCCGAAACATCTCATACACACTTTGTAAGAGATAGTGAGTGTGTGTGTGTGTGTGTAGGACGACCTGGCAAATCTGAAAGCATCTTCCCTGGCTGTTCCTGCCCTCGCTACTCTGTGTGTAGGTGTGTGACTGCGTGTCTAATTAGCCTGCCTCATTATGGAACCCTCGCTCCATCTAACTCACCAGAGGCATTATGGGTAACCGGAGGTGGATGCTGACTGGTGAGGTGAGTCTATGTGGAGAGAAGAGTAATTTTGAGATGATATAATGAGTCTTTAGTAACAATAAAGCACTTGAGAGAGTTGCACAGATACTGCGGCTGAGTATGATCCTAGGATCCTGGACAAGACAAATACAATCTTCACACACATTTCTCAAATTTAACAACAAACTGTTTGGCTGTCAGCCTCCGGACCAGAACTTGATTTGGCTCATCTTTCTTTTTTGAGTTGCAATGAATGTTTTACTGACAGCGATAGAAAATGTGACGCTTTGGCAGGAATAAAAATGCAGACATCTGAATCAGCGAAAAGAATGATTCAGATTTTTCCCCCTTTCATGTGCTGATGTAGTAAACTGGACGCACAATTTGATCAAGCAAAACTGAGTTCATGAAATCGTAATGTGTGTGCAGTTTTTTAAAAAAAAATGCTTTTTCATGTTATTATTTTATTTCGAGCAAAATGAATCAATTCATGCTGATGAAGTATGAATTCATGTTTCTAATAATGCACAACTTTCTAATAATACACTTCTAGTAATGAATTTCTTTCAATAAATGGATGAAGAATGGTGTCGATATTTAACAAAGAAAAAAAAACCCATAACCGTTCTAGATCAGCAGCCCTGACATTAATGTAGCTGCGCTCACTGCGATATGTTATCGTTTCTATGGTAATGGCTCATTCACTGGGACAGGTCTGGCTAAAAAAACGTGTAACTGACACTGGAAGGAGTCTTCAAGTTTAGCATTTTGTAATAGTTAAAACTGTAACTCGAAGATTTCCGACATGGTAAAGTTTTCAGCACAGTTGAGTTTCTTGGAAACTGCTATCAACAATGACAGGGGCACTGAGAGCGTTGTATGCGTTCACAAGCGGCATATTTTGAAGGTGAAAATACCGAGTTAATTTTTTCAATAAATAAATGGGGGGAAAACATTATCATTACTTTCCGGACAGAATTCGTATGTATGCATGCTACTTAATTCAAAAGTGCAAAGTGGAAAGCGGCTCCATGTGATTGGGTTACATTAACAGTTTATTTTGGTACATCCAACATGATATGTTCATATATTTTAAAAGCCTTGAATAAAATCGAAACTTGAGCTCTCACCCTAGGTGAGGATCAAACCACTGGTGTTGTGAAACAGCGAAATTTCCCACTGTGTTATTACGTAAGTTCCAGCTTTGACTCATCAGTTGACAGAATATTATCCCAAAAGTCTGGTGGGTCATCTAGAAGTTTTTTTGGCAAATGTGGACGAGCCTCTGTGATCTTTTTGGTCAGCAGTGTATTGTGCCTTGCAACTCTCCCATGGACGCCATTTTTGCCCAGAGACTTCAATCGAGCCAGTCGAGTACATTGACTTATACTGAGTTAAGTGAGGTCTGCAGGTCTTTAGATGTTTGTCTGGGTTCTTTTGTGACCTCCTGGATGAGTTGCCTATGTGCTCTTGGTGAACATTTGGTGGAAAAGGTTTCCATTTGTGGATAACGGCTCTCACGGTGGTTCACTGCAGTCTCAAAGACTTCGTAATGGCTTTGTGACCCTTTCCAGACTAGTACATTTCAATGACTTTGTTTCACATCTGTATTTGGATCACGTCTTAAGAACGTGGCATCACGTGCTGCTTTTTGAGACCTTCTAGCCTGCTTCACATTAACAGACAGCTTCTATGTAAGTGATGTTTAGATTCACCAGGTCTGGCAGTAATCATGCCTCAGTGTGGCTACTGAAATTAAGCCTAACTGGTTGATCTGGTGGCTAAGGGGGCAGTTAGATTTTTCACATGTTTGATATATACTATATATATATATATATACTATATATATATATATATATATATATATAGGTCTTGAATAAATCTTGAATGCCATTGAATGGAATGATCATTTAAAAGCTGCATTTTATGTTTACTCATGTTGTCTTTATCGTAAATTAACATTAGTTTGATGATCTGAATAAAACATTTAAATTAGCACAAATTGGGAATTTTGGGCAAATTGGGAAAGGGGACAAATACTTTTGTCAGTGTAATTGTGTGAGTGTTTAGAAACTTCAAGTTTCATTCAGTATAAACAATGAAGTCATGTTGTCATGAGAAGTTTCATATTTTCATTCAAAACGCTACATAATTTGTCCTTTTAAATCTGACCGACTGCATTTTCCATTTTGCTTTTCAGTGTAATGTCTGCTAATGTTTTTTTTTCCCTATTACAAGTAATTTTCTCTCACATTCACTTTTTCATATGCGTTATAATCATGAATGTGTGAAAAGGTTAAAATAAAACTGGGAGGAAAATGTGTTGCGTTTTTTTTATTTTATTTTAGATGGATTATAAACGAGATGCCGACATCCAGCCTAAAGAGACAGACAGAGAGACGGACAGCACAGACGCAGGCAGCGTGAAATGAAATGAAATGAAACAAAAGAGTCTATTTTCCCTAACCCTTTTTTTTATTATCCCACACAGGAAGACAATTTCTTTGGGAATCCGTCTCTCTCTCTCTCTCTTTCTCTTTCTCTCTCTGTCTCTGTGTGTCTGGACCTGCTCTGAATCACATCTTATATTTGTTTAACATCATGCTAATGCAGAGCGAGCACGTCACCATTGTGCGTGTGTGTGTGTGTGTGTGTGTGTGTGTGTGTGCGCGTGTGTGCGTGTGCAGAGCGAAGTGAAGAGCGAGGGCTAATGTGGCAGAGCCAAGAGGGAGAAAATGGAGTGCCAAATTCATTTTCTTTTCAATCTTGGTAATCACCTCATATTGTCACGTACAGGAGAAAAGAATCTGCAAAGAGGAAAAGAATATGCGACAATCCACACACACACACACACACACACACACACACACTGCTATACTTGTGAGGACTTTACATTGACATAATTATTAATGCAGCCAATAAACCCTAACCCTAACCTCAGTAATGAAAAAGCAGCTTTTTGCTTTTTTATTTTGTAATTTTAAAAAAAATCTACAACAAAAAACCCACTTTCCTTATTCCAGCAAAATGTCCCCACCAAGTCAAAATTATTAGATATTCCTATCCTTGTGGGGACATTTGGTCACCACAAAGATATAAAATAATCACACACACACAAACACACACACAAACACAGTACATTCCTCCCACTCTTTGGCCTCAGGGTGGATGATATAGAAGTGCAGATATACGAATGAATTATAGAAAGTCTGTAAGCGCTGTCCTTCACCACCTCCTTTCAGTGCCAAGATCCTTCTCCTCCGCTCATTAACATCTCTATGAGAATGTGAGGTCAGAAAGTTAGCATGTATGTGAGTGTGTGTGTGTGTGTGTGTGTGCATATATGTATGGACACTGATGGTGTTTAATCATTAAAATAGAGCTGAGCAAAGAAAAGGTCGATGGCGTCAAACAACATATTCCATGATTTGTTCAGAATTATTGAATGCACATGGTGAATTAGCACAAATCACAAAAATATTGTTAAAATATTGTTATTCTTTGGATAAATAATAGGTCTCGATCAACATGTTTTTTCTGGGCGGACATCAATGCAGATTATTAGTAATCAAGGTCGCCGATGACTGATATTCAGGGATGTTATATATTTATTTATAATATTAATAATAATAATAATAATAATAATAATAATAATATTATCCATCCATCTATTATATTCCACTTTATCCCGCTAGTCGGGGTCACGGGGGGGCTGGAGCCAATGCCAGTGTCATCGGTTGAAGGCGGGGTACACCATGGACAGGTCACCAGTCCATCGCATGGCCAACACACACTCACGCACACATTCACACCTA
>JAOVVH010000059.1:7053874-7066265 GCA_028566435.1 Scorpiodoras heckelii | reverse complement strand
CACACCAGTACAACACACACTAACACACCATCACCACATCAGTGTCACTGCAGTGCTGAGAATGATCCACCACCCAGGTGGTTACGCTCTTAATTTCGCGATTCGGGAAGTTTAATATGGATATGGATGCATGAACAAAATGCATCCTGCTTCATCAGGGTCACACAACATGACCTCGACCTAGAACTAGAAATCTGCTCCAGTTATGTAAAAGAAGATATCTTTTGGACGCCACGTATAGCAATGACTCAGTTGTTATTACTTTTCCATCCAAATACTTCACATATTTTATGCGAAATTGTGAACAGGCATCTGCCAAACTCTCACAGCCATGAAGCTCCTGGCACAGCATTTCCTCTTTACCCATATGCTAACTTTAACACTAATTTGTGCATTTTTAAAATATTTTCCTTTTTTTTTTTTATAATGCACAAAATGCACCTCTCTTACAGAGCCTCTCGCTTCCTTTTCCGCCCGTAGTTCCATAAGAAAAAAAAAATAAAGATAGATAAAACTGAGACAAAGTGCACAGCCATCACCGTAATACAAATGTATGACTCTTATTTTACCACAACACCTTGAATTCTTGATGCATGACATATTGGTCTCTACAGGAAACCGCATTCATTCGTTCATGGAAATCTCCCCCCATAAAAAACTACGGGCCACTCTGTGGAGATGATATTTGATTTTCGTTGGCCCTTGGAGAAGCAGGCGAGATTCAATTTACGTTCAGGGCTTTTGGGTGATTGAGGAGCTAATAACACCGACACGAATAATGAGAAGATAGAGCTGGAAACGGGTGATCTCTTTAACGCTGGGGGCACACGACAAGATTTTATTTGTTGTCCTATTTCCCTCCTATTTCCTTTTCTGATTGCTCTCACACTCAACTTAATCTTAGCATTTAAAAAAAATGTTTTGCGCCGCAGAATTGTGTGTGAATTTTTTATGTGCCGGAATGACTATTAATCCAGAATGGGAAAAACGATTCAAATCAATGGATGAATCATTTGAAAGATCCGCAACCGTGCCATATTAGCAAGCTGAACGTCCTGGAAGACGTACTGACCGTCACTTCCAGCTTGTGCACTTCCTTCCTGATTTTGCTCACTTGCTGTCTGATGTCAAACGTTCGTTAGTCAAGCTCACTACCAACTAGTAAATGTATAACATAATCGAAACCTACTAGCAAACAACCTGCTGGAAGACTATAGCTAAAAGCATTTAGCAATTGAACATTAAACATGGCTGTATTTAAATATTGGAGAATCTGCCACAGCTCTTCTGGAGACTGTGACTGTCACACTTACTTCATTTTTTTTAATTTTTTTGCATGCAAAACCCAGCAGCCTTCATTATTTATTTATTTTTTGTCTGTAAAGTGCTCTGTTATGTAATGCTTAGCTTTCCTTAATGACATACAAACATTTTTGTGTAACGTAAAATTTTTTGTTGGATATATAAAATCTCAATAATGCAGAACTAAAAAAAAAAAAAAAAAAACAATTGCAAAAGTTGTCCTTAAAAACAACTGAGTGCCTAAGACTTTTGCCAACAGAACTGTATAAAGCACCATATATTACTACGGATAAGTAATATTAATAAATACTAACATTAATACATCAGGATGGGCATAAAATGCACTACCCTACAATATCATATCAAAAGAACGAGTGCATTAATATAAACCTTTGATTTACTCTCAGAGCTGCTGCTATAGAATATTAATCAACGACCTTCTGAAAAACATACAGTACGTATCGAGTGTTATGGGGCGCTGAGCGGCCGTGTTACATTTCATCATTCTGTTTCATCTGCTGCGCTCTGGAGCAATATCAGCTGAGAACATTTTGAGGCAGGACGTCATTACTGAGTGTAGTTCAGGTCTCTCTCTTTCTCCCTCACACTCTCGCGCTCTCTTTTTCAAGCAGTCTGTTAGCGATGCATTATGCATTAGCTTCACTCCTCCGTCCCCTCGTGCGCAGTAAAGATTGAAATAAACAGTTGACCTGGAGCCGGGACGACTCTGAGCTCTTTACCCATCCACCCCAAGGCCCTTTTTTCACGAGAAGCCTAATTGTTTCTCTATTTGGCCATGCTTCTCTCAGTCTCTCTGTCTCTCACTCACACACACACACACACACACACACGCAGACTAGCTTTCCCCAGAGCACCCAAACACACTATTGCACTGTTCAATGTCAGGTTGTGTTGTCACAATGCCGTGCTGTGGAACAGATGTTCCAGCAGCGAAGGGCTGATGCAGGGCACGGCATCGCACACTGGCACCACATACATGCTCAACAATTAATATGCCACGCTGTGAGCGCTTCAAGCCTGCCGACTTTGTGTGCTTGGAGTGTGTGTGTATCTTTAGCGCTCAGTCTATGCTGAAAGTCCCGGTTCTCCGTATGTTTACATTTGGTGCATGACATAAGAGCTTCATGCTCTACCTTCATGCTAGCAAGTGACTAAGCAACAGGTGACTATTCATTTCGATGTTTCTTCAGCTCCCTACTCACCAACTGTGTCTCACTTGCGGCTAAATACATCTCCTCTAACTGGGGTTTCATCTTATCCTGCTATAAACAATCTCTCAGTAAATCCGTATACGGACATTATGAAGAAAAAGGAAACGCCAGGAAGGAAGAAGCAAAGATCGTTGGTGTCTGCTGTGAGTGTAGAAAGCTAGAATAGTTAGACTGCACTGCTATTCAGACCCTGAGGACAGGGTTTATTTGGATAGTCTGCTTAGAGAGGGCTTACAGAGTATTTGTAACATTTGAACAGCTTATTAGTTAAGATTCAACAACTATTTTGCTCTGTCTTTAGATCGTATGGGTTATCTATAGAATATATGTGATGATGGACATCGTGAACATACCTACAGAGGGTTTGTAACGTTTCAGCTGCTTATAAGAGTTAGGGTTAAGATGTTCAACAAAAATTAATAAAATCATTTACTAATTGTTGAATGTTTCTATATAAACTGAAGTATCAGAAAATCTGGTATGGGAGTCTATGAAAAATACATAGCAACGCCACCTATGCACGTCACTGGTTGTGACCACAAGTGCATATATACAGCAGTAGACATCTATGGAAGCTTCTAGAGCTGTTTCTGAAGTGAGAAAGACGAGTTATCACGATTTTGTGATTTTCAACGCGGTTTAATGGTTGGAGCTCGTGAGATGGGTCGTAGCATTTCGGATGTAGAACAAAGTTTGCATTTTCACGTATGAGCATTTCAAGGGTGTAACGTGGCTACAAAAATTCCAGCAAAACCTCAAACTTACGACGGCAGCGTGGCCGTAAAAAGCGTCGGCTGGCAAGAATCGTTTCACGCCAAAAACGTGCGACACTGCCTCAAGTAACATCGGAATTCAGTTCTGCGGCCTCAACAAACATCGGCGTGAGGACTGTGCAACGTTCCCTCCAAGATCTTGTAGGGGAACTACCAAGTATTACCAGTTTTTCTGGTACTTCAGTGCATACTGTTGAACATTTGTATAGCATAGGTTGCTGTTGAAATGTCAGAAATACTCAGTAAACCCTGTCTGGGCAAATTATCAAAACAAAGTGTTACAGACAGTGAAATGAGTACAAAGCCAAGCACTTAACAGGTAAATCAAACAACCAATTTTCACACCGATTAGTCTGCTATTTAATTTGTTTAATACGATCTTCGACAGGGATCAATTTTTAAAAGGGCAATCGGTACAAAGCAACAAACCTGTGCTTAGGAGTTAGTGGCTAATCTCCTTTTTTTGCCCTATTTTATTCTATTTTTTTCTCCCCCCATCTGATGAGCACTCAGACATCGATTATGGCTGTCCTCTATCTGAGTTCTCGTTTTAATTAGTCTCCTCCCAGTGCCCTTAATTGGATAGGTCTGATCAAACGGGGGAAAGCGTAGTGGTTCAATAACGGCCTCGTGGGAACCAGAACACAAATATGTCCTCCACAACCTTCCCAACATCTGCAATGTCGGAGGAAAAGGCCATGTTCTGCTACAGTGTGTGTACCAAGAACGAACTCTGTTACATTTTTATGAAAAACCCTTTTGATATTTATAATAAATACTGTACATGGCATCACAAAGTACCAATGGTATTACACTGTACTCATAATTCCTCATCAGCCCTAAAGCCATGCCATTATTAGAAGACAAGCTGGTTCATAGTTTACAAAACTAGTCTCTAAACTACAGCTAATCTTTTTTATATGCTGACTGGCTTGGCTAAAATATTTTTCTTTCCAGTACTTGGTCTATCTGCAGAAATAATACACTGGACCTTGGTGCACCAGTTGATGACCCCTGTCTTAACCAATAACCTCAGTCTTTATGTTTGCACTCTAGAAAAAGACTTTCGATTACAGTGTTTTAGAGTCAAAGTGAGAAATTAGACGTGCTCCGGGGTTAGAAAGGGTGTTTAGATTTTAAGTTATGCATAAGGGAATTGCATCAGTGTGAATACTCTGTTCAGAATGAATGCTCTCTAATTGTTTCTTATTATGTTTTGTGTTGGACTATTTTTTGTGGTTAAAATTGTGCTGGTTAATTAAAAAAAATGAAAGAGACAAAAAAAATGGCCTAACTGTATCAGCTTTCTTGGTCAACTGCCCATAGCCTCGAATGCTGAAGCACCACTTTCCCAGTACACTTTGCATACTAATCTGAGTATCTGACTATCTGAGTATCTGAGTATTGTATAATGCAGGCCTTATGACCTCGTGGTCCAAATATCAGTTCTAAAGTTGAAATGAAAGATGCATTGGTCTGCGCAAAATCCTGGGGAAAAAAAACTGCATGACTTGATTAGGAAGTAATCTGCAACACCACTCCATGTCTCTGAAACATTTTCCTTTCCATTCTTTGTGCAGCCAATCTATCTAGCTGAATCGGGGCTGATTAAACCTTTGGGAAATTTTGGAAAAAAAACCTGGGAGACTTGAATGGTTTCTTTTAGATCCCTTCACTTTCACTGACTTAACTCTGACTAGTCACTTAATACGTCCTCATTTGTAAGCATGGCCGAAGAGGCAAGGACTCGGAATATGCCGCAATCCATTTCCCCACATCGAGTAACATCTTTCACCTCTTCCTATTCAGCAATCATCCCTAAGCACAGCGAAGCTGTTTACAACACTAGAGGTGTCAGAAATATCACATTACACTGATGAGCTGCTTCACTGCACTGCTATCATAATGAACGGAAATGATGTGTCCATGTTCACAAGGTCATTTCAGGCGGGAAGTACCGGCATAAATATTTATCCATGACGAGGGCTAAACATCAAAAGAGACTAATGCTTGGTTCGCTCTGCAGCCATCAGGGACATTATCTCTTCGCTTTAGTGAGCGAAAGGGCATGATGGGTAATGAATACTGCATGTACATCTCAGTGGTGGATCCAAATCATGGGTAGATGTGATGTTTACCACTGAGGCCTGGCTGTAGAGAGAGCAGCTCTGGTAATGTTTCTACACAGTGAGTGCAACATCGGATCATTGCATTCAAGCGTACACACAGGGCTGTTTTCAGAGGCTGTGACGTAAGTCCAAAGTTTACATCAGTATTAACGTGGGAAAAGTTGTGTGTATTCAGAATTGGGTTACGCATATTCCTGAGATTGCCTAGGCTCCACATTCAGATTATTAAAATCACCTTCATGTGCATGGTTTGTGCAATTCTCTATTGATTCGTCTGAAAAATTACGACAATATTGTGATGAACTCTCCTGTAAAGAAAACACATCCATGGTTTGTAGGATAAGCTGACCAAGCAATTATCTGCTACATTTCCTATGCATTTTATGCTAATTAATAATTTTTTTTAGATAAAATATTCAATCCACAAGATAATCCACGTCTCTCGTTAAGATGCATCTCTTCGGCTTTTGTCCATGTTCACCGTAGTTCTTTGAGTGTATTTACAGCCAAACTTTAAATATTAATGTAGCATATTCGGATTACGCTGAACAATCTGTTTCGATTGGAAATGCAGACAATATTTATTAAATAACATGCTAACCAATCAAACAATGGCAGGTCACAATTGGCAAGGACGCCTTGAATGCAATAGCCAATGGCCACGTCCTTCGCCTTTCCTGCCTAAAAGACACAGCTGTTGCTCATTAACCAGCGACTGCCTGCTTCCGTGACCTTCCAAACGGGTGTCATCTAATTTCAGAGGGTCATAATCTCAGTTGGTTCTGGTCTAGCCTTGAGAAAGGAAGTGTGTAGATATTTGTTAGAAAAATACACTACAGGAACTTGTGCGCCCAAACATGAAAATATGGATGACTTGATTATACAGCAGTCCACCTTTCTGAAATGATGTAGATTCCAGTGAAACCTTCAAAGAAGGTATTTTCCAAATGTTCTTGTAAAAAAGGCTGCCTTGTCCAGAAGCAATAATCAGCTCCAAGATAGGCAACACATTAAACTGTTCTGGACAGCTCAAAATATTGTGACGGCCACTTTATTTCATTTAGGATGCAGCTGTATAAGTAGGTAGCATTTCTGGGTGGCATTTGCATGCCCTAGATAAAGGCTGTCTTCTTCATTTACATTTAGTCTTCTGGAAGACACTGTTATCCAGAGCAACTTACAAAATGTCAAAGCAGCTGAAGGTGTAGTAATACAAAGTGTCTTGACAATCATTTACAATCCTTTCCTCTTCACTGCAAAGTATTGGCTCATTGTGAAGTCTTTCCAACCTTTGAGTCTGTGTAATTTCCAAGCCTTATGCTATACTGTGATTGCTGAATCTTTGTTTTGAATCTTGCCTTGACTTGCCTTGAATACTCTTTGGGGATTCAGCCTTAGTTTGCTTATTAGTGCCTTCCTGGGTTTGTCCATTGCTAATGTGTCAGGATTGAGATTTGGATTGTGCTCTGAATTAATGGCCTAGACATGACTATTCACCCGTCTCCCAAGTCCCGTTCATTTAAAATCAACGCTGTGAAAGTGGTAGCTCATTCCACCAGAAGCCATGACACTGCGGCAGAAGATCTTGCCTAACAAGCATGCTTAAATGTTAAAGAAGTACATGTCAGGTGAGGACGAAGGAAGCATAAGGAGATCCACCTTCCAAGTTTTCTTATTTTAGCCAATTTGAAGGCAGGGTCTCATACATCATTTTCAATAATCCCATGGGAATCCTGTGGACCTGTTCATTGGACAAGAGCTTCATGAAAAGTTCACAACTGTCATTCTGCCTGCTCTAATTGAGGAATATGTACCATCTCATACATATCATTTCCTTTCGGTTCTGATTAGCAGTCATTCCGGTGTGGTGGCTTGGGAAAACCGTTCAAACGGTCAAATTCTTCTACAAATCTTAACTCCAATTTCTCTTTTGCACCCAGCTCAACCAGAAGTAGAGTTGCAGCATTATAATATCTGAAAAAGTTTGCTACACCATGCTCAAATCTACATTCATAAACTAATCAACTCATGGAAAAACATCACTGCTAGGTTTTAAAGAATCATAATTTTACAGTGGGAAATGAGTTCTCATCTGAATTTCATCACCTGTGGTTCATCATCTTCATCTCTTCACTCAACTTTTCTCTGTTCATGCTAACACTGTTGGGAAAATCATTTCAGGTTCTTGTTTTGATTTATGTCTTTTTTAATAAGTAAGTATATTATTGTCAGAAGAACTCAAAACCCAATTTTTCCAATTTAGCTTTCCAATTTTCCAGAATCTGGCCATAGCAGCATCTTACAGGTTTTGTGTTTGTGGTAGAACAGATTGTCATTTCTGTGGTTAAATTTAGCTGGTTTACTTAATGTGATCTGACAGGCAACATCTGCGAGCAAACATATTTACATAGCTAGCTAGCTATGTAAAATAACCTCAAGCCCACACAGAAGAACGTTCGTCTTTCACACGAGACGGTTTTCTGCATGAGTCCGGATTGCGCTAACAGATGGTGTAATCTGAGCGTAATAATCTCCTTTTAATCACAGGTCTATCTTTAGAGTATCTTTATCATCTAACCTGGCATAGGGATAACCTTATGGCATAACATTCTAACAAGATTTTATTAGGATTTCATAAGTAATTATGCTCAAAGACCGTGTAAACATATGGTTTCATATACAAGGTTTTGGTATTAGTTTAATGGTTATATATTATCATGAATGCAATGTCTGTAAAAGTCTGTACGCTCCTAGTTGACCCGCGTCGAAGCGTTTTGAAAAGCCCGGTGTCCATGAACAGGTGTCCAGACATTTCCATGCTTGCTGGCAACACTAGATCATTCTTCAAAGCCAATGTTCTGACAGTACATCAAGGTTGTCAGTACATTGCAATACTTCTGCCCTGGGATTGATGGGCTCTTCAACAATGTATGGCCTGTCCATACCTGGAAACGCTACAAGACTACACCATTTAAATGCATGAGCTTGATGTTGGCTAAGCATAAAAAAAAGATAAAAAGAAGAGCCACTTTTTCCACCACATTTTCATCCTGGTTGGCCCAGGGAGAAAACAGAATGCTAGATTATTTCTATCATTAAAACATCAAGGGATTCTACAGGGGTACTGGCTTCAAAGGAAGTAGACAATTCCGGCAGCCATAGTGAAGCAGGAAATGAGAGCCAGCAGTTTGATGAGAGCGATGTTCTCCTCGTCACAGCAGGTACAGTGGGTACTAATGATGCAATCCGGAGGGGAATGCTTAAACCAGGCAAGACTGGTGGTGGCACCATCAATTCAGAGTGCTGGATTAAGATCTTTTTCCAGCTCTGCTTGTGCTTTCTCCGCTCTATCTTTTTTGATCTCTTTTATCAGTGGCTGAAAGGTTGCATCTGTCCTGGGATAACTGGTAAAGGTCGAGGCAATTTGGTCTTTACCATAACTTCACATTTGGGCACAAAGACACCCATTTCCACTTCTTCTCCTGCACAGTTCTTCATGCTTCCCCACTAAATACCAGCACATTGTGCTTTGGGGATAAATACAGAAGCCATAAATATTTAATAACCCACTGTGTGGCTTCATGAAAGGACTTCGCCGTCTGACAGAGGGAGGGAGTGAGCAAGCAAGGAAGAGACAGAGTAATTACATGTTGCAGTGCTTCAGATACTGGTAATGAGACAAAGCCATCGAGTGTGTCCATCCCACCGCTGCTACTGCCACATTACTCACCAACCTCTCACACGCACCGTTTGCACATTTATATTACCATTAAAGTACGTCAGATATAACAAACATTATATAGAAATCTCGACCGATACCCACAGGCCCACGGAGATGCAAAGGTCATACTCAGTAGCACACATATTGTTATTGTAATGAAAAGACTTGTCATAGGTAAAACTGTCTCTGCGGACCGGCAATGAAAGCAATGAGGCTAAACGCGGCAGAATTCTGAACGACATCTGCAATCACTTTTGAGACGTCAAAACACACAGGGAAAAAGTTCGGCAGCGAAATCACATTATTAATATTGGCCTCAAGTCGAATCCCGCCTCTTTGTAATCACAGCAGGGGGGCTGAAATGTACTATATCACATGTAATTACAAGAACATTTCCTCTGCCTCCACACTGTAGTCAGGAAATTACATTTTCAAGCGAGTGCTAGCAGAAACCTGATGATTATTTAATGCCACCATTACTTCCCTCTAAGACCAGCAGGTTATAACCGAGTTATAACTGAGATTCTGTCAGAAAGTGTTTCTAGAACAGTAGAATGGTCATGTGTATCCTGGATGTCTCACAAAATCGGATTAAAAGACGTGTGTAATTGCTGCCGTAGTAAAGTTTTCAAAGGTAAAGGAGACATTTCTGTAGCATTTATGAAAGGAGTCTCCAGGGTCATGGAGCACATTCTAACATTCACAGGTAGAGCTAAGGTTAGTTTTCTGACACAGGAAAGACTTTGGACAGAAGAGTTTATGGTTTTTGAAGCTTCTCAGAAACATGGCAAGCTTCATGTCATTCTTGGATACAAAGTCCATCCATCCACCTATCCATCCATTACCTTCTGCTTTTTTGGGGTTTGGGTCGTGGGGGAAGCAACACAAACAAAGAGGCCCAAACCTCCATCTCCACAGCCACGTCTTCTAGCCCATCTGGGGGGATACTGAGGAGTTCCCAGCTAATGTTCCAAGCTAGAGATATAAACGCTCCAGCATGTCCTGGGTCTTCTCCGCAGTCTCGTCCCAGGTGCACATGCCCAGAACACCTCACGGGGAATGCATCCAGGAGGCATCCTTACCAGATACCCAAACCACCTGGTGGAGTAGCGGCACTACTCCGAGTCTCTCCAAGATATCTGAACTCCTCACCCTGTCTCTAAGGGAGCGTCCAGACACCCTGTGCAGGAAACTCAAGAGTCCTCTCTTATTCAAGAAGACCAGATCACATGTATTCACAATCTACTGGTTAATTAAGAATATGACATTTAGCTACATTTATTCCAACAGTCATCCTCAAAATCCCGTAAAGTTCCTTACATTACGTTACATTACATTTCTCATTTCCGGATAAACAGCACGGTATTCCCAGCCACGAATCAGTCGTTCCTTGCAAAACTTTTTAAAAGATAGATATGCACAATTTACAACAAAAAACTTGAAAGATCCGTCTCTATGACACTTGTGGACTCCTGTGATTAATCCGAACTCTCAGAACCACTCAGCTTTGATTGGTCTCCCTGCTCGCAGTGTGCAATTTTCGACGGTTTGTGAGCACGACAATTTGCACTGTGGAGAGTAGAAATGCTTAATTTGGATTCAGCAGAGGGTTATTCTATAAAAACCTCCTAAAAAGGAATGCGCTATAGTGTACAGCAAAATGGGTCGCACAGGTCATCATCGGCGTATTCATTATCCAGCTCCACACTCTGCAGTTCTAATTACTTTGGGGATAAGAAATGATCATCTGTAGGCATCGTGTATGCAATGTGAAGATAATGGAGGTCTAGAGAAATGGAATACCGTTCGATACTATGTATTAAAACTAAGGGAAAGTGTATTTAGTTGAAATACATACTGCAGTTACACAGCATAGTGTAAACCTTCTATATGACCGCACATAGCAGAAGCATCTACGTAGTTATTTACCAAACAAAACTTGCAAGGAACAAGCAGGCAAAGGGTGGAACTGGGAAGAGAAGTTCTAGGTACACTATATTGTGACGGCTGTCACTATGTGTGTGTGCTTGGGGGCGGGGTTATGCCTTTTTGTGTGTGTTTCCAGCATGCCTTGAGGCTGAGTATTATCTACCATGAGCGGGAAGGGTTTTTCTGGGGATGTGTTGAGGAGGGAAAAGGGGGGCTGATGGACTCCTGCTCTGACCTGTTATGTTAACATGTTCTGAAAGAGCAATAAAAAGCCTTTCTGGGGAACATGCCACTTCTGGTTGGTCCTTATGCACTACACACGCCATGACAATATGACCAACAGTACATGGACATCTAACCATCACGGCCATGTGCTAGCTGATGTTAAACTACTGCTACAAAGTTGGAATTTGCCTAGAATTTGTTTTTTATCGTTCTGTAGCATTGATTTACCTCCAGGGCGACACGGTGGTGCCTACTGCTGCCTGTTTGTCGAGGTTGTTCTTGGTAGCCTTGTCCATTCACCTCTCGGCTGACCACCACGTATTGACGTAGCGCAACCGGGGATTATCCAACCGTTTGCCGGATCGCTATAACCAATAATTATCCAGTCATCTGCCATATCGACACATAGATTTGCCCAATCGTCTGTAGTATTGCTAGCAAGACCCGCCCGACCACCGGCCAATCACGTTCCGGTACACTACTAAGCTCCAGGGGTATCCAGGGCAGAAGGCTTAAAGAAGATTTAAACTGGCGCTTCACATCACCGCGCTTAACAAGTTCATGATTATTTTATTGTTTATTTGGCAGTTATTTGGAAGTTTATTCATGTTACGTACATACTGAAATTGTTGACCTTAATCTATAAGTTAGCTTTAGTTCATAATCAAATGCTATATTAAATCAATGTAGCTAATGTAATTTACAGTATTTAAATTTATTACAGTGAAATTTATGTCGGTCTTTTTTTAATCTCATTTGTCTGTACTCGGATTTCTCAGACACACCGCTTTATCTGCAATGATAATGTACTTATTCTAACTAACAGCTTGTTTTTATGTGTACTCTGTGTGTTTCTCATCATTATTGACTGATTTATTTATCTTACAGCTCGTGTTTTTCTGTTGGTCTGAGACAGCTGTATTTAAATATCATTTATTATATATTAAATTATCAGTATATTGCATTATATATAATTAAAAACACCATGGGATGTAAGTTAGACGTAATATTTATCAAACCACTTAATATTGGCAGATTATTGCATTTATATGTTTGTAGTATTCACATATTTACATATTT
>JAOVVH010000059.1:7008240-7019984 GCA_028566435.1 Scorpiodoras heckelii | reverse complement strand
GCCTGTCTGTTGTTCCGTCCCTCTGTCTGTCTGTCTGTCTGTCTAAAATCTGAAGAGTTTGTCTGATTCAGTGGGATGGCTATTTCCTTTGCTAAGTACACTCGTAAAACTCTCCAGCTCATCAGGAAGCTCGTGCTGGTGCTAGAGTTAGTGTTGAGCTCAGAGAAAGTCCAGCTGAGAGTAAGCTGGAGCTTTTTTACTCAGTCGCCGCTATGAATAACCCATGATTCTTTTTTTGGGAGGTTTTTTCTTCTTTTTTTTTTTTTTCCGCGAGTCTTCCGAGTCTTGCTGTTTTAATCATGCGGCTTGCTGAGTTTCAAATGCTCTCTCCTGGAAAGAGTACAGTAGCCCTCTCCTTTTGTTCTTCAGGGAGATTACCATATTAATAGCAAAGGATCAAATGTCTGCAAAACAAATTTGAAGTGATGAGCACTAGTGGCCATTACAGTAAAATATGAATAACAAACCTCATATGTCTGCTGATGACTATACAACTTAGCAGTGGAGTCAGTATACAGGTTAAGAAAGTCTTATCAAGTAAACGTATACCTTTACACAGTATTGTGCATCATGGCTATTAATTATTACTAGTCAACCACAATATTACTAGTGACACGGATGCCCCCATCTTATGCTTATTATTAGTTCTCCATGTACTTTTGTTTATGTTTTGATACATGCTTTTGTTTTGAATTTACTCCTGTCTCCACCCCGTCATGTCACTGGTTCGTTCCTTAAATGTATGCACCTGTTTTGTGTCCATTTATAAACCTACTGTTTCTTTGCATCATGCACTTTCTAAAGCTTTTTCCTGTTTTCTATATAACACTTGTACCTCTTTTTTGACTTTGCTTATGGCTTATGAAGAGGTGGGTCACTGTTACTCTGACTGTCACTGGTTCCATAATCTGGACTGATCATGGGGGTGCTGTTTTAGCGTGTCTAGGGCAGGAGTAGCATTTGAGACCTGGCGGAGGCCATCCCTTTCCAGGCCAACATCAAGAACAATTATGGGCAATTCTGTATCTGTGGGAGGAAACTGGAGTACCCGGAGTAAACCCATGCGGACACAGGGAGGACATGGAGACTCCACACAGAAAGGACTCCACCTGGGGATCAAAGCCACGACTGAGAAGGCAGCTACAACTATCTCAAGATAGAAACAAGTAATAGGCTAGAGGATAGAAATTGACATTTCCTGGAGACTAGTTGTAAATGTCAGCAAATGATATCCCTGGCCATTACGTGGGATCGTTAATCCATTCTGATGTTCGTCTTAAAGGACAGTGACCACCAACGGCGCAAAGTTTATCTAAATACCGGGACCTGTCATCAGCTGCCAAAGTAGTAATGTAACTCTCTTGATATGTCATTGCAATTACACCTTTACCGTTCTTTTCATATATTTCCTTGTTAAAACCTGCAAACTGCATTCAAATTCAAAGGTTGTTTTCTGCCAAAAAAGAGCGATAACCACACCACAGTTACCTGGAAAGTTCCTAAATGATTGATCTGGACTGTCTTGGAGCTGTGGAGAGCTGTGGTTTATTTAAAACTGTAAGCCAAGCATATAGACATGTATCAAAGCAGGAGCTGCAGAAGCTGTGTGCATGCGAATGAAAATATTTCTACAAATGATTTAAGTAAAAGTGGCAGATTAGGTTAGTGTTGCATACCTATTCTTTGACCTATGTGCTGGACTATTACTATGATATACAGTGAAGTACCAGAAAAACTGGTACTGCAGCAAATACAAAATCCATAGCAAAGCCACCTGTGCACATCATTTCTTGCGCCCGCCAGCATGTATATAACGCGACAGACATCTATGGAAGCTTCTAGAGCTGTTTCCAATGTGAGAATGGCAAGTTATCACGATTTTGTGATTTTCAACAATAGTAGGAGTATTTCAGAGGTAGAAGCAAAGTTTGGATTTTCACATATGACTGCAAGAATTCTGGCAAAACCTCGAACTTACGACAGCAGCTTGGCCGTAAAAAGACTGCGAAAAAGCGCGCAACACTGCCTCAAGTAACATCGGAATTCAAAGCCGTGGCCTCAACAAACCTCAGCGTGAGGACTGTGCAACGTTCCCTCCAAGATCCCTTGCGGTTTCCTACCAAGTATGAACTGCTATACCAGTTTTTTTCCGGTACTTCAGCGTATATCTTTGCTATAATAACCTCATTTACATCCTGGAAGTCAATTAAAGTAAAAGAAAATGAAGTGTCAAGTTAAATATCTTACCCAAAACGCGGTTGAGTGTAGAATCTGAACGGATTTTAGACTAAAGCCAACTTCACAGTGCATTATTTTCAACTTGATTTTGCTGTCACAGATGAAAAATTACATACCATAAAAAGAGATTTAGAGCTGAGATAGAAGGAAGGATGGCATAGGATGACCCTAAATTCACAGAAGATCTAGAAATACTGTATCGGTGGTAAGAAAACATAAACAAATCATGCTAGTAGACAGGAAAAAAAAAACGTCATTACTCCTTTAGTCTCAAACGTTTCTTTTCATTCCTGATTATTCCAGGCTCTCAAGCATGTCAGACGTCTTTCGTTTAGTCGGAGTGGCGCGAAAATCTTTCCTCTTTGGGGCTAAAACCACAAAATGCACATTTCTCTGCAGGAAGCGGCGACACAGAGTCGACGGACAGATGGAGAAAGAGAGATGGCCACAATGATACAGACATTCAGTGACAAAAAAAAAAGTGGAAAGCAGGAGGACTGTAAAATTAGCATAATGTGAAGAAGCGGAATAGAAGAGAACATTGAAAGAATGCTAATAAAACGGAGGGAGGGGGGAGAAAGCTAGAAAAATACAGGCAGAAACAAAACAGGGGAACGATCTTGGAGCGCTATCAGGATCTGGGGCAACAGCAGTCGTGCCATTTCGAGGCCAATGTAGGTATGTCCTCGGGCAATGGGCAGCACAAGACTGCAAATTAGCATAGCAATCTGCCCACATGATACTCTTGATAATCATTTACGTTAGCAGTAAGCGCTAAGTCTCCAGCTGAGATTATAACATAGCCATGGAAAGGCTGTTTACTGCTGTTGCTGCCATTGCTGCAAATTTGCCACAATGCTTCGTGGTTTTTTTTGTGTTTTTGTTTTTTTAATGAACTAAGTGTTTTTTCTTCTTCTTGATTCTTCCACAGAGAGGAAAAAAAGGCGATGAAACCTTTCTGAACTCTCTCTGCGGATGTGAGCTATCTTAACAAGTACTTCCTATCTGGCCTGATTTAACAGACTGCCTTTCGGCTCTGCGTTGCCACATTCGTCTAGCGTTCAGTGTTGTGACCGAAATCACATTTACATGCTAATGTAGCTAATAACCAGTTAAACCCAGGGGCAAGCAATTACTATTCTGCAAATTACACTGTACTAACTAGGGGCTACTACTACTACTACGTCCTTTTTTGCAGAAAATCTAGACAGAGGATACTTTCACTACATACTTGCTGCTTCTAACTGGTCATTATGGGCTGCATTTAAATAAAGAAATATGACATTGTTAAACAGAATGTGATAATTACAACTAGGATTATTAAAACAGCAATTCCTTGGCAGTGTACTAGCCTCCTGTTTTATTTACTTCATCCTCTTGAGAGACAAATCCTCGATTTGTTTGCAATCCTAAAGATATGTTTAAGGACATGAAGTTAAGCAGCTGCGTAACCCAACACAGAGGTACTTTTCCATACGGCTCTAAACGTTAGCGTTGCGACATGTTGGCGCAGTCCAAAGGGCCTGTGTTTGACTCCCTGGCCAGGCAACCTCCCCGCATGGAGTTTGCATGTTCTCCATGTATCTGTGTGGACAGTCCAAAGACATGCAAGGTATCAGATGAATTCAAGACACTACACTGCCCCTAGGTATGAATGAATGTGTGAAAGTGTCTGCGTGCGATGGACTGGCGATCTGTCCATAGTGTTTCTCTGCCTTCTATGTTCAGCTTCACCACACACACACACACACCCAACCATCAGCTGTAATGTGATAAAAGCTTTAACAGGGAAAAGACTACCACTGCCATGCATACACTCTAAACCCTGTGAAAAACTGCTCTCTCTTTTTTTTAGCATCTTGTTTAATAAAAAAAAACAAAAAACGCCAGCACTATTAAGCTAATCTCACTTCCATTAGCAAGCTGCTTCCTGATAGTGTTTCTTACAAAATTACCCACCACTCAGCACACTGGTGAAGGAAAACAAGACAGAATCATAGCTCCAGCCATCATTTAACTCGGGTAAACGTTGCATGAAAATGAAAGACGCCGATTCAACAACACATGCAAAATCTCAACAAACATTCTCGCATTTCACGTTTTTTTGGCAGTTGATTCATTATTAATGATCGTACGGTTTATAACTTCCCGCATCATCTCTGTAATGTAGGAGCCTTCAGTATTCAGTTGTTGGCTCTACAAACTGGAACCATGTTATTTATTGGGTGGGAAGACAGCTGGAATATAGGAACATCTGTTCAATTTAACACCTCTTCCCCTCCTCTTGGTACAGTCGGCGCCGTTCGCGCTGACTCAGGATCGTTTCCTGACACTCGAATCTTCACTGCGCTCATCATAGCATAACAAACGCAAACTGATGTGGCGTCCATGGCAAGGCCAGGTTCTACTTAACTGCCTTGGCTGACAGAAATTCACCTCACCCAGACCTCAGAAGAGCTGCTAGCATGAACCTGACCTCCAGACACATTTCGTTAGCTGCTGAGGGCACAGGAGGGGTAGCCAAACATGACACATACTTGGATCTTGCAGTCCCTCAGATTAGCAGTCGGCTAATCTGCTTAATAGCTTAACTGATGCTAACGTAAGGCTAATGCTAAAACAGTGACATTATATGCTACATTTACTTCCTGTTAAAGCTATTGCAGAGATGATGAAAGGATACATTTATTAGCAAGAAAGTGAAAGCTAGCTGCCGAGTCCCATGCTTTTGTTGCCCAGAAACAGAAAAAAAGTGGTTTTATAACAATGCATGACAAGCTAATTAGCTAGTTAACTATACAATACAGACTGTAACCTATGGGTTTGTGAATATTATTCTGTTATTTAAAAATTCATGCCTGTTTATAAACCTTACGTAGGTTGTTAGCAATGTTTTTGGACACAAGTTCTGGTGTTGTGTACTTTCTCTGTAAAAGCTACTATTCAAATCTGGCTAGTCTTGCTACGTTTAAGCTTGACATGGCTAAATGTTTTGCTAGCTTGAAAGTTATATGTCTGCTTGACTCCGGACTTTATTTTTGTTAGTTTTGTCAGTGCTTTTGCATTGAAGACTAGAAGAAAAAACTTCTAGTCCACTGTAATGAAGTAACACTACATGCTAATAGAGGCTTATATTGAAAAATATCAAACAGGTCTGCCTACTGTGTATTCAAGATAATTATTTTCACTTGCTAAGGTGTATTTAGTGCATTTTAGAGAAAAATGTCACTTAAACCAGTTCATTTCTTTAAACTTGCATTCTACATTTACACTTACCCAAGCCAACACACATACCACGTTATTTCTTTACATGTCTTATTGATTTATTTTACTATTTTTTTTTAAAATCCTTCTCAGATTTATTGTGTTTATGCTAAAATATAACAGCTCCCAGGAGAACGCGCTCTGTTTTCAAACGCCGCCATCCTTCTCAGTTTCACACTCTGGAGATCTGCATGTAAACAAAATCTACCTTCTGTTGTTTGTGCCGTAGTTAAAAAGCCCTTCATTACTTATCTGTTTTTATTTACTGAGTGCTCAGGGGCTGAAGACGTGCTGCACTTAAACGAGCCTCCATTACCGCTGTCGGTTATATTATTTTCACGAAGCTTGCCATAAGTACATTACTACAGAAACGACCCCCTGTCCCTGGAGTGCTTTAATAAACAATACACTTTCCACATGTCTGTTTTGAGCGCAGTTGCATACTTAACTGAACTCATGCGACTGCGAGTGGTACAATGGTTAAAGCTTGTCCTTCAAACTACAGAAGAGCACATCAAATTAACTACAACACTGTTGTTTAGTTTATTGTCTCAAGGTTTTGTTAAGTTTTGTGCACAAAATGAAAAAAAAAATGGATGGATCAAAGTGATACTTTGTAAGCAGCTAAATAATGAGAGTGGAAACCATTATGATAAGCTGAACAAATTTGCAGTGTAGTAATTTGACTAATATGACTAGGGCTTTGTCGTACGGTGGTCGAAAAACCCTCTCTCGGATGTTTGTCTTAGACAACTTCTTCTCTGCTGTGTAAATATTGGCATAGCATTTAAATTTAAATCGCAGACTATACTGTACGTATGGCCTTTCGCGCTACAATCCGAGCAAGTTCAGTTGCTCTATATTGTTTTATCAGTGGCACTTTGAAATATGTCGTATCTTCATATGCTTGGGGGAACGCTGTCTTATAGGTAAATGGCCCAGACTGGTACCTCTCCTGAGCCATAGAAGTCATGGGTTCGAATCAATGACAGATACAAGGTGCGACAATTTAATTCCTGGAACAGCTACATAGTTTCTGGTTCATGGTTCAAACCAAATCACCACACTGCAACACTACTTGGCTATTCCTGGATTTTAATTTTCATACCTTGTTGTACATTTGGAGTAAATTCAGGTCAAATTCAAAGAGTCATCAGTGATAGTCCTAATGTATCAGATGACATTAAGATATGTCTCTGAATTATACACTGAAGTAGTAGAAAAACTGGTATACCAGTAAATAGTTGGTATGTCCCCCACGGGATCTTGGAGGGAGCATTGCACAGTCCTCACGCTGATGTTTGTCAAGGCCCCAGCATTGAATTCCAATGTTACTTGAGGCAGCGTTACACGAATATCACGTGAAACGATTCCTGCCGGCCGACGCTGGTCACGAGTCTTTTTAACGGCCACAAAGCTGTCGTAAGTTGCTGGAATCCTTGTAGTCACCATACACCCTTGAAAAGCTCATATATGAACATCCAAACTACCTCCAATATGCTGTGACAAATCTCACGACTATTAAACCATGTTGAAAATCGCAAAACCGTGATAACTTGCCATTCTTGCGGCGAAAACAGCTCTAAAAGCTGCCGCAGATGTCTGCCGCTTTATATACGCACTGGAGGACGCGACCAATGACGGGCATAGGTGGGGTTGCTATGGATTTTGCATATGAGTGTGCATTGCAGTGACATCTGAACATATTCGTACATAAGCATCACACTTATTGTTTAAGCTAGCAGTTGACCAACCTCAGAGTCAGCATTAGAACAAATCTGCTGCAAGGTTATTCAGCCTCCCACATCAATAAAATAAAGCTGTGTTACAAAGCTGTGTTTTTCTGGACAAACAACAACCAAACATGCTAGCACCTCTCTCTTTGGAGATTCACTCCATTTGCCTCTCCTTCAAACACACACACACACACAGGCTATATACGCTACTCACTACTCACATCCACACAATATTGCATTCTACCATCATATTTACAGACGCTTACCTATCATTACTTTTTTCTACAAGAAATTAATATCAGAAGAACGAGTGGTCTTCGCATTCAGGTTTGAACAGAATTTAATGCAAAACACCAACCACTCAAATCATAGTGAAGGCTAATCATGATGAGTCAAGACATGTTTCTGTTTTAATGCTAATAAACACAGAATTAGCAGCTGCATGAAACTGTCGGTGCAGATGAAGAAAGTCTTGAAGAAGTGCTGTAGAAACTTTTTTTTTCCCATCCTAGAAATTGGTCAGGCACAATGTTTTGACACTTAAGTAGTCAGGAATGTACTGACAGCAAGTTTAACATGCAAAATAAAGCCTGAAAGCCTCGTGATACTTATTACAAGGAGGATGTCAGTGAGGGTTGGTTGACGTTCTCATACGCTATATTATTATTATAAAATTTCACAACGTAGAATATTTATGCTACTCAAAGTCATCCATCAATCACAGGTTTTGTCACAGTGTTTTCATTCACGCAGTTTTCCCAGTTGCCATGTGCCTGAATATGGCAAGCAAAGCCTGTTTCAGATCAGTTTGCTCTGCAATGAACAGATGAACATTGAAATACAGATGTATGGGATGGATTTGAATGATTGTCCAATTGATTGTATATGTACACTGAAGTACCAGAAAAAACTGGTACTGGAGCTCATGCAAAATACACAGCAACGTCACCTATGCATGCTATTGGTTGCCTCTGCTAGTGCATATATAAAGGCATAGACATCTATGGAAGCCTCTAGAGCTGTTTTCACGATTATGTTATCACGACTTATCATGATTTTGTAATGTTCAAAGTGGTTTTGTAGTTGGAGCTCATGAGATGGGTCATAGCATTTTGGAGGTAGAAGCAAAGTTTCAAATTTTCACGTACAAGCATTTCAAAGGTGTACCATGACTACAAGAATTCTGGCAAAACCTCGAACTTATAACAGCACTGTGGTAACTGGGTAAACGTGACCAACATGGGCTGGCAAGTCACTGCAACACTGCCTCAAGTAACATCGGAATTCAATGCTATAGTGTAGCCAAATGTTTGTTGACACCTTATCATCACATCCATGTAGTTCTTCCCCAAAATCTAGCCACAAAGTTGAAAGCATTCAGTTGTATAGAATGTATGAATGCTGTAGCATTACAATTTAATTCACTGGAACTTCTACTGGAGTGGAAAAACTCAAGCCCTGGCCTCAACATCCCTGAACACTTTTGGATGAACTGGAATGCTGAGTGCACCCCAGCCCTCCTTGCCTAACCCCAGTGCCAGATCTCACTAACGTTCCTGTGGCTGAATAGACAAATCAACACAATGTTCCAATATCTAATGGAAAGCTTTCCTAGAAGAATAAAGATTATTCTTCATAATCTTTTTTTTTCTGAACCTGGCCTCCTTATATAATTAATTCCATCTCTGATGATATTTTAAGAGAACAAGCTAACCTTTTCACTTCCGTTCTACTGTGGAAATGTTTTCAAGACACTATTATTCTGTTCCAAGTAAAACCTCGTGATTACTTTTCAGGAATGATGAAAATATTTCACAAAACTTTCAGAGCACAGGCAGTTGATGTGCCTTGTCTCACCCCTTGACTGCCTCATTCATCCTGAGGTGACTCATTTTCAGCTATCGGCCTTTCCAAAACCAGTTCACAGTAAAATCTCCCTCTAGCTTCAGTAGAAAATCTCACTTGGATATTGTAGAGTCATATTTAAGAACTGCTGTAATCATAAAGACAATTTGTGACAATGCCTATTGTTCAAGGCACTGTTCAAATACAAAATTGAGTGAAAGTCAATACCAAATTAAGAGTATTAAGAGGGGTCATGGTAGATCCGTAGTTAAGATATTGGACTACTGATTAGAAGGTCATGAGCTGAAATCCCAGAACGACCAAGATGCCACCACTGGGCCCCAAAGCAAGACCCTCAACCCCCAACCACCCAACTGATAAGGGTGTCTACCAAATGCCATAAACATAATGTAAAAAATAAACATACCCAATTGACAGTACAACAAAACATCCCCAATCATTAAAACTTCACAGATAAACAATAAATAAAAAGTTTCTAGATCTCCCTTTGACAACTCTCTGGGTGTTTAGTTTTGTACAGCATTTAAATTCAGTATCTGTTTTATACCAAAAGCACTACTCATGCATGTGAAGAGGAGGAGGAGGAGGAGGAGGAGGTGGAGAGGCAAGGCTGACAGCTTCTCGGTGAAAAAGCTCTTGTTGTTCCATGGAGGAAGATCACTAATGCACATCAAAGACAAAAACCATATGTCAAGCTCCACCAACCACGAGCCTCCTCCAAAAACGGACAAGTGTTTCAATTATCCGTGCCTGCTGGCACTCCCAACTGCCAGGGGAAGGGGGGAAAAAAAGAAAAGACAGAGACAGACAGGAAGAAAAAAGACAATACTATTACGAGTTTGTCTTTCTACCTTGGCAGCACTGCACCATGTGATGGGAATTTCAGCAGAAAGGGGTAAAAAAAACAAAAACAACCTAAAACACTTGGATTAGACCTTAGAGGTCCAATTTTCAAGACTAGTCTTTATTAAGCATTATTTAGGAGGTACCCAAATAAGGTTAAGGTTTTGGATTAATTTTTGTATATTCACAACTGCAGCTACCTGTTAAGATCATTATGTTATGGTCCTTTTAATGATAGATCTGTGAGTTGGAAAAAATGACTGTTCTGCTTGTTTTGCTCACATCATCAGTCAGCATGAGCCAGAAATTAGCTCATGCAGAAAACAGGCTTGCATCAACTGAAACTTTCTTTAAGGTTAGTTTAAGGCAGTAAGATATTTTTTATATACCCATTAGCATGCTTCATTTATGTGCTGTCATTGCCGCTACCATACTTGTAGCTGTTCTTTGAATGTCTATCTCAACTCACAGCCAGCACTGTTTTATGGTTTGAGATTTTCTATGACGACCCTTTTGGTTAAATTCTGACAAGAATTGGATGTATTCTTCTTTAAACAAAGAGGCAAAGGAGTCAGACACTATCTGAGACGGAGTCTTACAGATTCCCTATAGTTCTTGGATATTACCATTATTGTGCCATCATCTACCAAAATCTGTTACATGAAACTGTGATGAAACTAAATTGAAAAATAAATAAATAAATAAATAAATCCACCAAAAATGATGAAATGGTAATTGTTGTTTTCAGGAAAGCTGTTTTATTTTAACACCTCAACGTTAAGCATTAATATATTAATGGTAGCCCAGTAGGTATGGCGTTGTCGAGAGGAAGGTCAGGGGATCGAGTCCCAACATATTCACACACAGCACCACCCCCAAGCCAGGTCAATTAGAGGGTTGTGTCTATGAAGGGCATCCAGCATAAAAACCTGCGCCAGATTAAGACACGTTGACACCAAGACTGGGAGCAAATTAGGCTTTCTACAAAGATTACATTAAGTAGATTTAGGTTTAACAAACACAGCTGTTTGCTTGGTCATTTTTATTATTTTTTACATTTTATTTATTATACATTTCAATCAATCAGTAGTATTTGCATTTAGAAAATCAGTGTGCTTTTCTCTCTTATGACCTTTGACGTCACCTTTACATTGCTAGAACTTTACTTCTGGTCGGGATGCATGCGACGGACATCTTTATATAGCAGAAAATGTTAAGATTTCGAAATACATAAAGGCTTTCCCCAAGCCACCACGCATTTAATCATTCATGATGCCTGCAGTGATTTTATCCAGGGTTCATTGTTCGCCCTTAAACAATGCATGAATAAGTAATTAATGCATTAATGTCTGCTTTGATTAAACGCTCTGTCCTTCACAGAAGGTAATAAAGCAGTCTTGATTTACATCCAACGACAAACAACTATTGGGTCAATTAGCCAGAATTCAATGTCTGGGTAAAAATTACCAGTTGATGGTTACAGACATGGCTGACGCCTGACTGTTTTTATTGGCAATAGTCAGGTTCGAGCATCAGTCTTCAAGTCACTAGGACAGATCTGTAACTGCTAAACTAACCACTGATGTTCTTCATTATATGTATTAAACACGTGAGTATCATAGCAGCCGTATATCTCGAAGAGTTTAATCAAAAACCTCTCAACTGCCAGAACATTAGAATGGCACTAAGTCTAGTCAGTGATGAGTGTCAGGTTATGCACAATGAATGAATGAATGAATGAATGAATGAAAGTTGCATTTATACAATGCCTTTCACAAACCCAAGGACACTTTACAG
>JAOVVH010000059.1:6919898-6930774 GCA_028566435.1 Scorpiodoras heckelii | reverse complement strand
TATAAGCATCACTAGTAATGCAGGCCTGACCTGGGATTGGCTTAAATGAAAGAGTTGCAGATTAGAGACAATCTGAGCTCCAGACGTGAGAATGAAAGAAAAGAGCCCTGCACACACTGTGTATACAGTATGTATCACCCCTTCTTTCCTGTCATTGCCTGCACTAATCCTCCAAAAACGCTCCTCTAAAATGAAAGTGCTCCTAATCGCATCATTTTCATTAGCCCCGTTTTGTGCGCGTGTCTAATTGAGCTGTACGTGGCTGAACCGCGTGTCATTCGCATCTCAGTCACGTTCACAAAAAAGCAATCGATTTTCCCCATGAAAGTGATGCTTTCTCAGATACACAGAGTGCGATAACGACAGCTGTATTTTTATCTGCTTTTCTCTGCTCATCAAGGACGATAGCGATCGCGTCAGCACTCAGGCACAAGGGTGACGCAATTTGCAGATACTTTATTCGCCCCAAAAAATTAATAAATAATACCAAACGTATAGTTGAACATGACCTGTGTCTTCTTTGAAACCTTTCAGAAATAGTAATATCCAGCTTTCTTTGGTTTGCAGGTGACAAATGGAGCAAAAACACTTTTCTAACTGGTTATCACACAATACGTGGCCAATAAGCGAGAGCGGGAAAGCGTTCATTTGGAGCCGCAATCGAATTTGCACGCTTATTCAAGTCATTTCTTCTTATACCTTTTCATGGCCGAGACGCACAACGGCACAACCGCTATCATTATGGCGCAGTTTGAAATGTCAGCACCGTAGGGCAGGTTTATGAAAAGCGGGCTCTTATGATTAAAGTTATAAAACTGCTCAGGTTCCACTGGGAATAAGAGATTGACACTATAATCCAATTCAGCATCATTAATACCTTGATACAATTACCCCTGTTTGGCAGTCGCAATCACAATAATAACCACACAAATTATGCTATTTGACAGGGCATACAGAGCAATAATTTGTTGCCTAGATGTGACAGAAATTCCACGTGTGCACGCGGCATTGAGCGAATAAACGCTTTGAAATCCTCTTCGCCGCAGTCGGTCACAGCTGACAGGATAACCACAGGGCTTTATAATCCACTTAACCTTGTTGGAACCAAGCAAAAAGCCTCGGCTCTGCTTCCATGCGTCACACACTCGTCTAATTTCGGCACATCTCCGGTCAATTTTTTCACAGTTAAACCTAAACACAGTGTTCTTCACCCACACCATCACTGTTTTTATTAGACCAATTAATCTGCAGGTTAAATGCAAAGGAAAGAAGCCATGATCATGAGCCGGGATGACACTCCAATGAGGTTTGCAATCAGAAAATCCTTATTAACGTGATTAGATTTTTGGTGTTCAATATTTTTCAAAATTGGTTTGGACTTGAACTCTGACCTCCAGGTGTAGGTTTGGTGACCGCCTTAACAAGCCGTAACTTACACCTGCGTAAAACAAGACAATTGAGGTTTATTGAGACCTTCTGTAGATCAAAAGGTGGAAGCAACCGTTTTCTTTTTCGTTTTGACAAAGGTGTTAATATTCATACTGAATCTAGCTGTCGAGGAAGATTTTGCCAGATCTGCAGCATAATTCACTGGAACGCTGGATGTGCAGCCAGTGTAATAATGCTAATTTAAGGCACTTGTAAAACGTGTTGAGAGAAGATGAATTTATAGAACTGGTGTTAAATGAATGTATTCTAATTTGTATCCCAGAGGCATCACCCGCTCCAACATGCCAGACTAAACCTGCTAATTAAGAAGTGAGTGAATCAGTTCAGTTCAATTACATTTTATTTGTATACCTCCTTTAACAACAGACACCGTCACGAAGCAGCTTTATGGAAATCTATAAATTCTGGACGTGAAATTTGAAATTCATAAATTCATAAATAATCAATGAATTAAAGTAAAAACTCCCTGAGGCGACACGAGTAAGAAACCACGAGAGGAAGGTCGTCATCTGGGTAACGCGGTAATAATGTGATTATAAATTATTCCCTTTTACATAGTAGAAAAAGTGTAACTGTGCAACCAGGAAATTCATTATAGTTTTAACATGAAGACTGTTTTGGTGAAGTTATCAACTGCAAGTTCCCTCCAAGATCATGTGGGGGACCTACCAATTATTATTATTATTATTATTATTATTATTATTATTATTATTAACTGCTATACCAGTTTTTTCAGTTAATTCAGTGTAGATATGACCTCTGCGTCTAAGAGTGTAATAGGTGCAGTGATGCTTGGAGAAGTTTGTGAACCTGGATGAGTGGCTTCTATAACTGTAGAGCTACAAAATGGCACAGTGGCTCAGTGGGTAGCACTGACGCCTCACAGCAAGAAGGTCCCGGGTTCAATCCCCGGGTGGAGTGGTCTGGGTCCGTTCTGTGTGGAGTCGGCATGTCCTCCGTGTCCGCATGGGTTTACTGCATGTTAGGTTAATTGGTGTCTCTGAAAGTGCCCCTAGTGTGTGAATGTGTGTATGCCCTACAATGTACTGGTGCCCGGTCTAGGGTTGATCCTGCCTTGCATAGGCCCTGGCTACGCACTGGCTCTCCCGTGACCCTGGGGAAAGGAATAAGCGATTAAGATAATGAATGAATGAATGAATGAATGAATGAATGAATGAATGAATGAATGAACTTTGTGGGGTCACTACTCTGATTTGGCCGTCCTAAAGTATGTTAAAAACATGGTCTGTTCCAAGCTTTTTGGAGACTGCTTTCTTTCATAGCAAGAAACATTCATGTCCATTGTTTTCTTATAGAAGTCTTTCCACACATTGGGCTCTCAGCTTCTACTCAGAAGGCCAAGAGTTAAAAGTCTGGCTTGGACAAACTCCCACTGCTGGGCCTTTGAGCAAAGGCCCTAATCCATTCTGCTCCAGGAGTGCCACATTCATTGGCTGAGTTCATTGGTCAGCCACTAACAAATAAGAGAATCTATGAACTTGAGTTAGACATATTTTCCCTACTTCACTGTTTGATCTTAAGTATTCTGTGCATGCATTTACTAGATACTCGTTTTATTATTATAAATCCCACAAAAATACCCCTAACTTACAAGAAACTTTCCCTGCATGACCCAAAACACAACTCTGCTGTCCCACTACTACACCTCCCTTGATTTACTCCTGATCAGTGAGCTTATGAATAGATTTTATCAAACGCACAAGACTTTGCAGGTCCTTAGTATTTACCCCAGGGTTCATCGCTACTTTGCATTTGTCTGCATTGTCTCCGCACTCATTTTTGTTCGATGTGAACTTCTCGGAACAATAGCAGAGAATTTATCACTCACAAACCTTCTTTCTATTTCTGTGCTGTCTGTCTGACCATGGCCCGAAATGGATTAAACAGAAAATATTAAATATTTTAAGAAGACCAGGTCAGCGTCCTGGCCCCAAACTTGCTGAAATGCAATGCCGTGATCCAAAGCATGACATAACCCAACTTTGTAAGATCTGAAAGTTTTGTGTAGACCGAGATTTTTTTTCAAAATAATGTGTCTAGAAATCTGTTTGTAACCTTTTCCAGCCTTCTGGGCATCAACATTTCTTCTGAGAGCCTCTGACTTTTATTTTGACTGAGCCAGAAGAATTCTGATGTCAAGGTCAATGGCAGGACAAATATGGACTAGAACTGATGGGCATACATAGGTCCGAAAATCTGCTTTTTGATTGCTCAGTATTCTGGAGATTCATCTGTTCTTTCTGCCCATGCCATAGATCAGCCTATAGAATAGATTATGCCCATAAATATGACGTCAAAATACCTTTCACTTAACAGCTCCTGCTTCGTTGTTCGTCTTTATTGCGTTATTATGGTACACCATGTCTGAAGATCATGCTAGTCAACCTATTTTACAGAAACATATTCTAAATACAAGTCAATCACTGGCTTCAAGTGGCTCAAATAGCCATAGTGACATTCTGACAGAACCCGTTCCATCACACCTGGTTGCGTGACCAATTGGATATACTCTGCTCAGTCATGAAGCTAAACTGTGGTGGATCCAGATGTCAGGGTGGAACTCGAGACAGCTGTGATCGAGACCACTGACTCGCAGCTGTGCTTCTCGGATGGTGTCAGTCCTTGACAGCGATCCTCAGCACACCACATTCAAATAAAATCCAGAGCTGCTGCCACTCCGGACGGTTTCAGCGTCTTCGAGGAGGAGGAGTAAACAGAACGGAAGAGGGAAAGTGAAGGAACGGAATGAAAAAGGCTAAGAGAAGATCCTTGAATCCTGCCAATTAAGAAGACCAGGTGAGCATGTTGGAGTGGACAGAAGTGGAACGAAGCACGAAAGCCGATAGCAAAATTCAGCCATTTTATCTTAGAACTCTCAGACAGATCATAACCAGAGGGTACAGATTCATACTTTTAAAGCTCATTTGACCTCTTCGATACCAAGAATGCAATTCTGCAAGCACTTGTCACCTAGTGTATGTGCGCTTGAATTGCCCTTTGTTTGTTATCAAGGCTTTGATGCGGAAGAAAAAGCGATCTTTGAGTGCAGACCTTCTCAACACTCTCTGAGCAAAGAGGAAACTGGGGCAACCCACTTCTTGACCCACATCCAGGCTAAATTTCCCTCTTTAATCAAAGAACAGACAAGGGTACAAGCCAGAAGCATGCACACACACACACACACACACACACACACACACACACACACACATACACACATATATAGAGAAAGGAAAGCCAGAACAGATCCATCACTGGGATGTTATAATTACACCGACATGGCAGTGGCTCCCGATTACCCGGCCGCAATTACAGCACCTGCCTTCAACTTGCGAGCCATGATTAAACTGGAAATAGGTCCTTAATCCAAAGTGAATCCAGTTTTCAAACAAGCTCTTCTAAAAATATTGATTTGATGAATAACTGCCTTAGCATTTGGAAAGAAATGAGATGACCAGACAAGCAGTAGATAGACAGAGACAGAGAGAGAGATAGAAAGAGATAGAGAGAGAGAGAGAGAGAGGGTGTGAGTGTGCGAGAGAGAGTTTTCAACCTGCCAGTATCAATTCCCTTCAATCATCTTGAAGCAACCCAAATGAGGGCTAAGACCACCTGATCCCTAGCTACCATAGCTCCATGTGCAAAACTGCTCTAATGGGGTTTCTGCCCAGCTGCTTTTATCTGGATTTTGAAAATCTGACTTTAAGGCTTTTTATATATACATATAAATATCACAGCAAACAAGATTTTGTTTTACAACTGAAAAAAAGCTATGCTGAAAGATTTCATTTTATTTAAAAATCTCAAAACACTGAAGGAAGAAGACAGGATGCCGTCATATTGTTAAAGCGGAAAAATCGAGCTCAGACAAGAGAACATGGCCCCGTTCACACCTGGCATTATTAAGATACGTCCTGGGTGATCAGATCACAAGTGTTCACCGTTAAGTACAGGTGTGAACGGGGTTAAATGCGCCTGGAAGACGCATCGAGATCTGATCACTCAGATCACATTCAGAGGTGGTCGGGGATGCACATGAGAATGTGGAAATAGCGTCATGTTAAAGTGCTGGACTGTTTTGATTTCTCCTTAGACTCGCCGCAGGAAATGCGTCGCCACGTCCCGCCGAGATCCGATCACTCAAGATGCACACGAAGACGCGTTCTAATGCCAGGCGTGAACTTACTCCCTTAAAGCTGCCCACCTGTGACCCGACTGCCCACGACACACGATAATACCAGGTGCGAACGGGGCCTGTGAGATTAGGGGACGGGGCAGGGCTTCCAGGGTGTCAGCTGATATCAGAGAGCTCTGACACAACTGTCAATCATTCTAGATGAACATGTCAGTTGGTTCATTTGCCATCTTTTCTTGGATGTTAAAATGTGGAGTTCCTATGTACACTGTAGAAATGGTGGCAGGTCTGGCATAGCTATCAACCACTGCAAAACAAATTTCCGTAGAAACAGGAAGTCACTGGACAATGAACAACGCTCCTTCTCTTCCATCTTTGTCTATTTCTTTTCTTTTATTTCTCCATTCTTCTTCTCCACCGTCTGCCTTTTCCTTATTTCTTTTTCTTTCCCCGTTCTCCATTTCCTCATTCCTCATGTTAATTCCTTTACCTCTCACTTCTTTAGTTTTCTCCTTTTCAAATATGCTTGGATATGCTTTCTCGTCCTCCCTCCATCATCTCTTCTCTACATTCCTTCCTCCAGCTACCATTTTCTTTTTCACTTGCTGTTTTCGATCCCATTTCCTCTTCCTTTCTTGTGGTAATTTCCATCGCCACCTCCTGCTCCATTTTGTCTTTTTTGCCACCTTTTACTTTCCACTACATCCTTCTCTCATCTTCAGCTCATCATCTTTCCTCCAGTTTCCTTCCTCCGAATTCCATTTCATTTCAAGATGCTAATTGTCATGCTAATAATTAATTAGCCTATGCTTTGGGCTAGTTTTAGTATGCCCTCTGCCCTTTCATAATCGTCTCTCCAATTTCCTCTTCCCTTCTCTTTTTTAGCGTTTTCTGCACATCATTCTCTCCTCTTCACTCCACCAGCCACTATATTCTCCCTGTATTTCATCCAACATCTCATTTTCTATCTGTATTCCACGCTTCCTTTCTTCTCCTTGTACTCCTCTACTTTCTCTGCACTTCTTCTTCGATCAAACTCTCCCAGTGCCGCTTTTCAAAGCGAATCCATTCATTCATGGCCTCTCTTTCCCCAGAGACGCCGCTCACAGCTCGGCTCATCCTTCGCTCCTCACAGTCTCCTGCTTGCTGCCTAATGCGCACCATTTGCCCCGCTGCGTCACGTTAAACTAAAATGGGATTAAAGCTTAATTACACCTACCCACGCTCCAATTACCCACAATGCACCAGCCGAACATCCAACATCCAACAACCGGCACAAAATCACCTGCGATATAACAGACTGCATAATATGAGATAAGTGGAGGAGGCAGGTATTAAACGGTGAATTGTGCTTTTAAACGTCTGATTGAGGCAGGCTTCTTTTCTTTTGTGAATCCTTCTTGTACTTTTACCTTCATATTTAAAGTTTAGTCTTTATCCTTTTGTGCTTTAGCTGCAGGAAATACTTTGAAGCTGTGTTTGATTCGATATCTGACAACACCCCTGAAACTGCTACGACATGATATCATTTCGATTCTTAAGACAGCGAGTTCACTATTTTGATTTAATATTTGTCTCTGCTACATCACAACATATGATTCAAAATATAATTCATTTAGTCCTCCTTCAGATATCTGACCATCTTTGTTCAGAAGCTGAGCGATGGACATTTATGGAAGCTCCTAAAGCTGTTATCAGGATATCAGGTTATCAGGATTTAGCGATTTTCAACACAGTTTAATAGTTGGAGCTCGTGAGATGGGTCATGGTATTTCGGTAGAAGGTAGAAGCAAATTTTGGATTTCCCTGTATGAGCATTTCAAGGGTGTACCGTGCCTAGAAGAATTACGTACGAACTTGCGACCGCAGTGTGGGTGAACGTGACCAGTGTCAGCTGGCAAAAAACTGTTTCACATGACCAGCGTGCAATACTGCCTCAAGTAACATCGGACTTTAATGCTGGGACCTCGACAAACATCAGCGTCCGGACTGATCCCGTTGGGGACCTTCCAAGTATACCAGTTTTTCTGGTACTTCAGTCTAATTCTTAGTTTGGACAGACATAAAAATAACAAGCGGATCATGGACAAGAGTTGACCTCGATGAAGTTGGTTTTTGATATTCGGTGCGGATTCTGAACATTCTTACAGTAGAAAAGTGTAAAAACATTAATTAATCTGTATTTCTTGTGCAGTTACTTACCAAAAAATGGCTTATTATTCTTGATACTATTAGTAGATGAGTAAAGGCAATAAATCTGCGTCACATGGAGAACAGAAGTCTGAATTCTGTTCCAACAACCGGAGCACTGCTGCTCTACAGAATGCTGAGCAAATGTGCTCCTCTTTTCATTGTATCTTCAGTAATAACATTTGGATGAGGTTTTGCTGCGACAATTGTAACCCTGTTAAAAGCACAGGCAGGGAATTCTACGAAGATTAACGCACCCATGAGCTTCTCACTATTATGGGAACCGTGTTGTTCAGGACATTAAACCTCGCTTCACATATTGAAACGTTTCAAGTCATTTTTAATTTCAGAAACAATAGACACTAGTGCTGTCACACAATATTTTTTTTTAATCACATGTTAATCGCGGTTTTAACGCACATTGTGATTTGTGTTGTACGTTACGTGCAGGTCGGCATCGTTGGACCATTGAAAATGTTGATGCCGTTTATCACTGGTCTATTTTAAGAGAAACGACTGTTGAACGTTGCCTCATTATTCACTTGACTTGATTTGATAAAAGTGAAATATTAAAGATGATTGACGTCTTTTCATTTTTTTGAATAAAAAATACTTTTGTCTTTCGTTCATCTGATATATTGATTACAGTTGGAGTTTAATTAAAGGCATCGATTCGCCAATTAGAGTAATGCGGCATGTTACAACCGAAGAGTAAGTTTACGTTCCAACCAAAACATACACTTAAAAAGTTAAAATACATCACCCACAGTTCATAGACGTTCCATCACATTTATTTCAAAAGTGCCTACAACATATAAAATGAGTCTGAACAGCGTTGTTTATCATGCTAAATACAGCCGAGTTCTGTCTTGTTGAACACAACCAATCAGCTGTCAGCTGTTGATGACGTTGCAGGGCGTTTCAAATAGAGCCATTTTAGTGTCCGAGTTCCCTATGAAGAGCGCTTGGGATTCTGTACCCTGTGCAGTGTGTAGGGAGCAGGGATACACAGTAGGGACACTTGCGATTGGAATGCAACCTAAAATGAGTAACATAACGGTCAATTACATGTTCACTGACGGTGCAGCTGGTCTGGGAAATTGAACAAATTTTTAATCTGCGTTAATTTTTTTAGTGGCGTTAATTTTTTTTAATCGCAATTAATTCTTTAACACGTTAACACTTTAATTTGACAGCACTAATAGATAAAAAATTTTTATTGTTCTAAAGCAAAGAATAAAATTGGAAAAGCAAATAAAAAAAATCTAAAAGGGTTCATTAGGTCAAGGTCAGCCAATATGCCCATGATTCGTTCTTTTACAGTAGCTAGGTTTAGCTGTAGCTATGGGACCATAATCTAAAATTACCCTGTGCTTCATAAATCTAAAAACCTATATGCCATGACCACTGTTTGGATGTCATTTTATGAACTAATAAGTCACTTAGAACTTTCATATCTCCTATTTCTGATAAACTTTTCCACCAATTTTTGGTTGACTACGTCATGTACTTAGACTTCACCAACCCATATGAAACTCGGTGTGGTTGTAGCCCCACATGTCGAAGTTTGAGTCTCTAGTGTGTCTTGCCAGTCATGCTAGTGCCCCCTGACGTTAAGGCTTAAAGCACTTTCTGAGCAATACCTGTTTTGGAAAAAAACATTTTATGGCCTCTGTGAAGTGCATTTCTCTAGCTCATTATGATTCAATTGTAAAGTAGCGCCACCTAGTGAATAATGTTCAAAGCAAAAATTTTGTGCTTCACTAGCCAATATCTTGTGATCTAAACATTCTTTAGATGCACACCAAATTTCATGAAATTCTGACTATAGGGGGCGCCTTATTAGATTATTTTTTTCACATTATTCCTGCTCTTTCTCTCACTTTATGCAGCGGTTTATGTGGTATATCAAATTTTAACTAAAATCATTGCATGTAAGCTGAAAAAATAAGAGGTTTGGTACCCACAATGTGACATGTACATGGTATGTAACTTATGTATGAATACATACATACATACACTGCTGTAAATCTGTAAATTTATCTACAGGATAACATCGTTTAGAAAAAAGAAATACTGCTAATGTTCACTGAATGTTCTTGTTTTTGAATGCTAAGATGAAAAGTTGCACAATATTCCCCCAGTTCTAGCCCTGACACACCTGAGCTTGATCATTAACATCCTACAGCCTTCACCGCTTGGTGCGTCTGCAGCTGGAACAGAATAAAAATGTGAAATCGAGTCCTCTAGGACTGTGCCGAGGACCTGCGCTCAAGGTCGGAGAGTGTTTTAAAAGGAAACTTTCTTCCGAAAATGCTAACTGTAATGAAATCAATAGCCTGTGTGTTTCAGGCTAGGTAATAAAGGTAAGAATCAGCGGATGACAATAAAAATCTTTCTGTAAGTGCTGTATATCAGTAACACTGTACATAGGAATGGTGGTGTTAGGCTACTGCTATATTATATTATATATATTTATACAAATTAATTCACATAAATGGACCATGGATCTTTTCAATTATTATATTAAAAGGGAATTAATGTATGTTCTAAAATATTAAAATACACAGACATTATTTAATGATGTTATAGCTATGGAATGATCACACTAGTTGGCATTATCTATCCATGATTTAATATATGTTTCTCTTCTATTTTACTCAAAACCATGCTAGCTAGAGCTTGACACTTGTACTTGAGCTTGCCAGCTAGCTAGCTTGTGAAGGTTTGAGGCAACCTGTCTCTTAGCATCTTGTGTTAACATTAAATAGCATTTAGTACAATTGATACATAGCCTATGCAGTTGAAGCAGAATATCAGGGATAATGTACATCCAGTTATGAAATCAAATGAGGTCTCTGTGTCGGCTTCTGACCTTTTCTCTCTCTACCTTGCCATTCATCAATCTTTGTGGCATCTGCGCTGTCTAACTGACAAAAGAGTGGGTTGATGTGCACGGTGGCTATTATGAAATGAAACCCGGTGAAACGTCGGATGTTCAGAAGTTTTATATAGTCTACACCTAAATAACAGTCAATGCAAATAATTTGGTGTTATTAGACTTAATGGACGGAGTGAACA
>JAOVVH010000059.1:6885756-6896563 GCA_028566435.1 Scorpiodoras heckelii | reverse complement strand
TATTATTATTATTATTATTATTATTATTATTATTATTATTATTATTATTATTATTATTATTATTATTAATATTATTACTTCTGCAATGAATGCAACCTGAACCGCTTAACGTACAGACACGGATCAGACAATGTTGTGTAGATAATCGCACTGTGCACTGTTCTATGTATTTTAAGAGTCAAAGTTATTTATCTTTTTTTTTAATTAATTTAAAAAATATAAAAACTTTCCATAGTAATGGATGGGGACCACCTACAGTTCTCATTAATGCAACTGCTTTCAGCACTTTTCAAGCACTATGTATTTCCTTCAGGAAATGCAATTCTAGTGTTTTTTTTATTTTTTTTTTCTTATTATAAGTTTTTTATTTTTTGTTTTAAATTTATTTATTTATTTATTTATCTATCTATCTATTTCTTAATTTAATTTTCGGTATTGCGCTTTTGAGTTTATTCTTGGTTTTCAGTTTTGGCATTGTAAAAAAAAATCTAATTCATTACTGGTAAATATACATGACACAGCAAAATAGTTCTGAACTAGAAAAAAGAGGGCAAAATGTTTGGAGGCAGATACAACAGAACCTGCAAGTTCGCAAAGGAATTTGAACTGATATCATTTAAATACCATAATGTATATTTACTTTACATTTTTCTTACTAGTGATACTGTTGGAACATTGGTGGAAACTAAGCAACTAAAGCTTATTTTGCTATAAATGACATTTCTTTGTTCTTTTCTCTTTTTTTTTCTCCTTAGGATGTGCAAACGGCAGTTAAGCAGTTAAGTATTGCCTTGATTGAAATGAAATTATAAAAATGAATGCAGTTAAATTCAGTCAGATGGTGTTCAAATGTGTAAACTGTTATTATAAAATAAAACATTAGTAGTAGTGCATTAATATAAACTAGTTTGAAGCTACACTACTATTTGAATTAGTGTGAAAAGTTACAGATTATATATAAAATCAAATGAATTCCAGGTTCATTGTCCTTGTCCAAAGTGCAGCCAGTGAAACGAATCAACTCTCTGAAAATAAGTTGATGCACCTAAACCCATGATGAAATAAGCCATGTCTTGTGTATATACAGAGGAAATTCTGCTCAAGAAAGTATGATTCCACCTTGATCTTTGGCATTTGTGCATAAAGGTTACAGAGATGAAATGAGCAATAAATATTTGGTAATTGAATTGAACTCCAGAGTGAGAAATGCCCGGCCTACGCCTCAGTCAGACTGTGTGGGCAGGAGGAGGGAGGTTAAAGCACCATGAAAACATCTGTAGTCCTGGCACTTGCAACAGTTTGCATTCACAACGTCTCTAGACATCATGGCAAAGTGTCAGAAATGTGTATGAGGTAAAAGGATGAGAGAACAGATGGGATTTGCCTGCATTTTCTCAAAGCCTCCGAGCTGACTGCACTCGCAATTCTGCACTGTTTTGTGCCATTGATATCGAGGCTGGAGAGGGCACTCCAAGGATGCAAGCCCAGTGATTGAAAATCGGCGCTGGCGCAGGTGCTTTCTCTCCACATGAGGACCCATAACCTCTCGTTCATGACAGAATTCCAAACTGTGCTTTCTGAAAGATTCATAGCCTTCAAATCACCTTTTAACAAAAAACAAAAAAAAAAAAAACGATGGCGAGCTCTATCTAGCTTGGTAAAGAAGCTAAAAAATATTACTGTGTACCTGGAGAGTTGTTGAACAAATCATATTTGCTGTTATTGGGGAATTTTACAGCTGTTGGTTGTACATAGGACAACAGGTTGTTCAAATCTGGTATACAAGGTGTAGACAAGAAGCTACACCTTGTTAGAGCAGAAGACCAGTATTTGTCTTAATAGTTGTGAGTTGACTAGGTTTAGTTGATTCCATATGCACTGTTCAGCATTAAAATATTTTCAAATAGTTTGAGCTGTGATTACACGGAAGTACCAGAAAAACATACATACCAACACCACCAATGCACATCATTGGTTGCATCCACCAGTTTGTATATAAAGTGATAGACATCTATGGAAGCTTCTAGAGCTGTTTCCGCCATGAGAAGGGCAAGGTATCACAATTTTACGATTTTCAACGCGGTTTAATAGTTGGAGCTCGTGACATGAGTCGTAGCATTTCAGCAGTTGAAGTACGGGCTGGCAAGAATTGTTTCACACGGTAGGCGTGCAACACTGCCTCGGGTAACATCGGAATGTAATGCTGGGGCCTCAACAAATATCAGCGTAAGGACTGTGCAACCTTCCTTCCAAGATCCTGTGTGGGATACCTACCAGGTATTATCAGTTTTTCTGGTACTTCAGTGTAGTTAGATGTTTCTCTATACAGTGCTGCACACATCAGTTGGTACAGTTGAGTTGGTCCTGTCCTTGGTCTGTTATTGGTAAAAAGGTTCATGGACACTTGACCATCACATCAAAACCTGGGTGTTCCCCAACTGTTGCCAAACATTTTGAAAAGCAGGAAGCTGTATATTATAATGGGACAATTTCCCTTCTCTAGAACTATGGGGCCCAAACCTGTTCCAGTATGACAGCGTTCTTGTGCACAAAACTTTATGAAGACCCTGAGGTCCATGAAGAGTCCTGATCTCGACCCTACTGAACACCTTTGGAATAAACTGGAATGCTTACTGCACCCCAAGGTTTCCTCACCCAACATCAGTGTCTGACCTTACTAATGCTCTTCTGGCTGAAATACCCATAGCCATACTCTAAAATCTAGTGGAAAGTGGAAAGCCTTCCCCAGAGTGTGGAGTTTATTATAACAGCAAAGGGGGAATTAATCTGGAATTGAGTGCGATATGACTGTGATGGACAGCTATCCACGGCTATACATTTGGACAGATGGTGTATTTGATATTCCAGTCTCCTTTCCACTGCCTTTCTGCCTTTACATTGCATCTAAATGATTAAATGGATAGCCTCAGTCTTGCAAAAGGGATTTTATGACACTTACCACTAGAACAGATGAACATCATTTGCTCACCTTCCAGTGTATAACGAAACTCCTTTTGGATGGACCATATGGTACCTAACAGTGTGTTGATTACTGGTCCACTAAGTAGTTAGCAAACAATTGTATTGTGGTCCAATTGATCTCAAAAAAGTATCATTATAGTACTGCAATGAGAATAGATCCAATGAACTAGGTTCCACATCGGGTGGCAAGTTAGAAAGAAGTTCAATAATAAATAAAATGGACTGCCTTTCACAGGTTCTTTTGCCTGCCTGATGTGTCTAGTCTCAAACCCGAAGGACCCAACACATGATTCTACTTTTCATTGCCTTACTTCACATGAGGACTTGCCATTCTGGGTTCATATCGTATTTGATTCTGGGGAGATAATAGTGCAAGGCTATCTCCAGCCCATTTGTAGAAAGAAATTTCTTTTCAATTGCCCTAGCTCCTATGCATCTCAGCAGGAGCTTGCTGCTCAAGGACAGACCATTTCACCCTTGTTGTTCCTTGCATAAACATGACCATCCAGCTGAACAGAAAACCTTCTGGTTGATAAGTGGGAGAAGTGTTCTGAAATTTTCTTCGACCTTTGCTCTTTTCCAGTACATTCCATTTGACTATCATGATATTGATTTGATGGCAGAAGTCAGCTCATGAAGAGCCGCATACGTATAACACTTATTGGTATGCTCTGCCAATTTTTGAAAAGCATCCTTGAGATAACTACGCGGTAATGATTCTCTCACATACATGGTAATTTACACCAGTGGCTTTCAATACCATTTCTCTGCAGAGTGGCATGCGTTTCTTGCTCGCACACACCTAATTCCTTAGAAATGACTCCTGCAGGGCTTGGTAACTCAACAAGAATTTTACTTTTGTGAAAACAAAACACTTTTGAAAAACCCTGCTGATCACAGCTATATCCTATCAATGATATAGCATGGGGCAACTCGCTATCTTTTGGCCTCTTTCAGAGTCTGACCACATATACATTATTTTATGTTGTAATTCATGCCTTTTCTCAGTTAGTGACATATACAAGTACATATGCAAAATACATAGCAATGGCACCTACGTATGCATGTCCTTGGTTGTGTCCATCAGTGCATATACTATAAAGCAATAGACATCTATGGAAGCTTCTAGAGCTGCTTCCTCTGTGAGAATAGCAAGTTATCACAGTTTTGTGATTTTCAACACGGTTTAATAGTTAGAGCTCATGAGACGGGTCATAGCATTTTGGAGGTAGAAGCGAAGTATGAGCATTTCAATGGTGTACCATGACTACAAGAATTCCAGCAAAACCTCAAACTTCACCACCTCAACAATGTGGTGGTAAAAAAGACTCTGGGTGAACATAATTGGTGTTGCCTGGCAAAAATCATTTCAAGCGATAGGCGTGCAAGGCTGCCTCAAGTAACACTGTTAATCAATACTGGGGCCTCAACAAACATCAGCATGAAGACTGTGCAATGTTCCCTCCAAGATACCATGGGGACCTACCAAGTATTTTCTGGTACTTCAGTGTAATCGTGGCCTGGCTAAGTGTAGACCAGGGCACTGAACTTCCTGTCATCGTATGATACTGGACTGGGAAATATTTAAGTTGACATACTTTCGCTAGTTAAAGCCCCAGTCCAGTATCATATGATGATGGAAGTTACCTGGACAACAGCAACTTGACACCATCAATAAGGCACCAACAACTCAACAGTGACAAGTCGACACCATTTACTAAGCACCAGAATGACAAGGTGATTGCTTCAACATCATCGATGATGTCATTGGCATTTCTTCAACATCACTTCGACAACCTCAACTCAACAGCATCAGTTAGGCACCATGTACTCGACAATTCGACAACAACTTGGACAGAATTTACTCGACAGAACAGCCTTAACTCAACGTCTTGACTCCTTGGTCTTGGCGTTTTCCTTTAGAATCTGCTGGTATAATTCTGAATTCATAGTTTCATCAATGATGGCAAGCCATCCTGGCCCAGATGCAGCAAAACAGGCCAAAACCATGACACTACCACCACCGTGATTCACGGATGGGAAGAGGTATTTATCGTGGAATGTAGCGTTTCCCTTTTTCCAAACATAATGCTTCTCAGATTTATTTTCGTCTCATCCTTCCACAAAATGTCCCAACAGCCTTCTGGCTTGTCCATGTGATCTTTTGCAAAGTGCAGACGGGCAGCCATGTACTTTTTGGAGAGCAGTGGCTTTCTTCTTGCAACCCTGCCATGCACACTGATGTTGTTCAGTCTTCTCCTGATGGTGGACTCAATATTAATATTAGCCAACGTGAGCAAGGCCTTTATTTGCTTAGAAGTTACCCTGGGTTCCTTTGTGACCTGGTGGACTATTACACACCTTGATCTTGGCGTGATCTTTGTTGGTCGACCACTCCTGGGGAGGGTAATAATGGTCTTGACTTTCCTCCATTTGTACACAATCTGTCTGAATGTGGATCGGTCGAGTCTAAACCCTTTAGAGATGGTTTTGCAACCTTTTCCAGCCTGATGAACATCAACAACTCCTTTGTTCAGGCCATTATACACTTCCACAAACGTGTGTTCTGAAGATCAGATTTTGCTAGATCCCTGTTCTTTAAATTAAAACAGGTCGTCCACTCACTCCTGATTGTCTTCTCATTGATTGAAAATTTCACCTTCAAATTATCAGCTAATCCTCAAGGTTCACATACTTTTGCCACTCACAGATATGTCATATTGGATCATTTTCCTCAATAAACAAATGGAAAAGTCTGATATTTTTGTCTCATTTGTTTGATTTGGCTCTCGTTATCTACTTTTGGGAAAATCTGATCAAATTTTTTTGATCAAATTTATGCAGAAATATACACAAACTTTCAAGCACCACTGTACATTACACTGTTCATGCTGATGGTCATGCTAAGCTAGTATTTTTCTTAGCAGTACTAAACAATACCTTTAATGTTCCCAGAGGTAGCAGTCAGTCACAATTTCAGTAGCACTCACTTTAAATGAGTGCCCATTAGAAACACTTTGCTTTGATTCAACCCCACCCACCAAGCCATACAGGTGAAAAGCATAATAACTGGTGAGAGGCGTGTATATAATTCCCTGTGTCGTGGGTCTCTTAATCGCTATACATACAGATCCTATTTGTTATGGAAAGCGAGAGAGCACTTGAGTAGAAGGCGATAATTCTGAGGGCTTCCCATATAGCTCTGCCCTGCTAACCCTTGGAAGCTCACAATGCATGCTGATTGGAATTAAGTTCAGTGTGTTCAGAAAGCAGAGCTCTTGAAGGAGTGCTGGTTCTTTGGCAGATTGTTGACAGCCAGAGACTGTGGCCAATTATAACTGTTTGCCTGCAGATTGCAGGCTTTTTGACATCCGCTGAATGATGCTTGTCTCTCTGACAAATGAGGGGAAAAAGAACACGGCAGGTATTTGATTACTGCTGTTTATATGTCTGTCTGCGTGTGTATGAGTGTCTTTGAGACTGCCCAGCTGGTTCGCGAGAAAGTAGAGACGAGGAAATCTCATGCTGTGAAGAAAGTAAATCCACATTTTGCTGATTTTTATTTGTCTCTCGTTGATGCATTTCTCCGTTTATCCATTGCTGCTTTTAGGCATGAACATTTTTTTTTCATATCGGCTCAGACGTCAAGGAGCGCTCATCTCAGTCCTGCATTTCTCCACACACATGCACACAATACTTTCCTTGACCTCATAAACAGACTTTGACCCTCTTCCGAACAGTCTCAAAACCAAAGAGCCAACTCTAAGTTAAATTATTAAAGCGTTTCACCGTGAAGGCATTGAACCTTAGGCTGAAACATCTATAACACTTAAAAAAAAAAAGTCCACAAAGGCCAGTTCAGTTCACTTGAATCAAGAATATGTCACATTTTCTGAAGTCTCTGAAGGTTTATAGCACAGTCCTAGCCCTTTGTCAGACCTAATCCTATAAAATCACTGAACAAAACGGAATACTCAGAAGACATCATGGACTCGGAAGTTAACGAAATCAGGGATGTTTTGCCACGCTGCCATCCTCATCAGATCTCGAGCTGTTCCTTTCACTTCATGGCTATTCAATATTTAATGCGCGTATTTGTCATTACACCCAAAAAGACGAGGCCTATCTTCAGCCCAGGGAAGGAAAAACAGCGAAACAGATGAGTGGGTGAAAAATGACAGCATTCGCTACACGGTTGAGCTACTTTTCCTCCTCCATCAGCAAAACAGAGTGAAGCAGGGAAAGGTTGGGATGGATCTCAATTGAGTCTTTTGGCAAAAAAAGAAAAAAAAAAAGAAAGAAAAATGTGAGTGACAGAATACACCTCATGATGAATATTTCACAAGGTTCCAGCAGTGGAGAGAATCATCGACAGTCCAAGATGGCTGCTGCAGTTCTGCAGTACAGAATCAGGACCATACGTAAATGTGTGCAGCGCTGAGCTCAGAGAGTGTTTGCTCGGATGTATAACAGCTGCCTAGTTATGCTGGCTGAAGAAGAACTCATCCCACATGAAGTCCCTGGATTCTGGCACAACAAAACCCTGATGTTCCTCATAATCATTCATAGGCATATTAATTTCATTGCAGTGATAAGTGGAATTTCTGTTCTCATGTAAGGAATAAAACACACCATGTCTTGCTGATATAGGAAAATAATCAATGACAAGATGGATCGATGAAACTACTAGACGACTGTTCCCAGTCTAAAGGCTTGCTGCCATTCTTGGGTTCACTTTGTCTTAATCTGGCACCGGCTTTTATGTCGGATGCCCTTCCTGACGCAACCCTCCCATTGGCCAGGCTTGGAAGCTGCACTTGTGTGTGCATTGCTCCCATTGGTGGCTGGCTTCGGTCGTGGGTTGAAGACCTTGCTTGGGGACCCAATCTTGGCAGCCTTGATGTTGGGGCTAGAAATTTCCCGACTTTCCAATCGAGTCCTAACCTGCTGGGCTACCACTGCCCTTGGAGACTCCTTCCATTAACGTTAAAAATACAACTCCTCGCTATAACCGTGTTAAATAACAACATACTCTATTTGTTTATTATTAATCTTAGATTACTATGAAGTGCCGTTTTGCATATAATAATAATAACGATTAGTTAATTCTGTACTATCTTCAATTTTTGACATGATATCATCGTCATGTAGACATTATTGAGATAACTACATACTTGATACATACATTATATGGAGAAAAGTATTCGGATACACCTCTTAATCATTGAATTCAGGTGTTTCTCGGAGTCCCATTGCCACAGGTGTATAAAATCAAGCACTTAGCCATGCAGTCTGCCTTTACAGACATTTGTGAAAGAATGGGTCATTCTAAAGAGGTCCTGTAATAGGATGCCACCGTTGCAACAAGTCAGTTCATGAGATTTCTTCCCTCCTAGGATTCCACAATCAGCTGTGAGGGGTATTATTGAAAAGTGGAAGCGTTTAGGAACCACAGCTACTCAGTTGTACGGTATCCGAGTGCATGGCGCATAACAGTCGCCAACGCTCTGCTGTCTCGATAACTGCAGTGCTCCAAACCTAATCTGGCATTAAGATCAGCACAGAAACTGTGCCCCGGATACTTCATGGCATGGGTTTCCATGAACGAGCAGCTGCATGCAACTGCATACATCACCAAGCACAATGCCAAGCGTCGGATGGAGTGGTGTAATGCACGTAGCCACTGGACTCTGGAGCAGTGAAAACATGTTCTGTGGAGTGAAGAATCACGCTTCTCTGTCTGGCAGTTTGATGGATGAGTCTGGGTTTGGTGAATGCCAGGAGAACGTTACCTGCCTGACTGCATTGCGCCAAATGTAAAGTTTGGTGGAGGAGCAATAATGCTATGGGGTTGTGTTTCAGGATGGGGCAAAGCCCATTTGTTTCACTGAAGGGCAATCTTAATGCTTCAGCATACCAAGACATTTAGGACAATTATATGCCTCCAACTTTGTAGGAACAGTTCGGGGAAGGCCCTTTTGTGTTCCTGCATGACTGTACATCACAGTGCACAAATCAAGGTCCATAAAGGCACAGCTGTGTGAGTTTGTGGGACGCAACTTCACATTAATGCCTATGGATTTAGAATGGGAGGTCATAAAAGCTCCCGTAGGTGTAATCTATAGGTGTCCGAATCCTTTTGTCCATAGAGTTTATATTTTCACATGCAGCTTACAGAATACTAATACATAACAACGACAGCTTTGTAGCTTCACCCAAGGCGTAAAACGAAAGGAGCTAAATCTGTAAGGCGTATTCCACAGATTTCTTTTCCACGACCCGTCTCAGGATGCGATCGTTGTGGAAACCGCTAATGACAGATTCTTATTAAAGCACACGGCAGGAAGAGCAGCGAGACGGCGAGCAAGGGAGCAAGAGAGCAAGAGAGAGACAAACTTAATGCATATTCAGCAGTAGAGCTGTGGTGTGCAATTAGAAGCGGTTGCTGCAGTTTGCTTGGGCCACGAGGCCGCCTCGGCGCTGCTATCCGGTACGCCTGCGCGCTAGCGAATAAACACCTCCGTCACACATCAACCGGTGCCGGCGGCAGGGTATTTATATTTTGAAGTGCAAATGGAAATAGATGTAAAGTCGAGGACATGTTGCAGCACTCTGAGCACCAGGAGTTATTAGATTTTTCTAATGGATAAGGACCAAACCGGCTGAAAAGAAAGATTTCTAGCGACGCCCTGCACAGGCGATGGAACAAAAAACGAGCCGGTGTGCCATACTTTTGATGAATAATGTCGTGATAAGCTGCATGATAAAGAGCAGCTTTGGAGGACTTTTGCTTTCTGCCAAGCCGTCCTGCATCAGATATCGGACCCAATTTCGGGCTGGGAGAATCGTTGCCCCGTCGGCGGCCAGCGTTCGGCGGATTTCGCCTGGGCGGATCATAATGCCTCCGTTTGCACTTTATCATCATTAAGCTTTTCTTCCAGACAGTGTCGATTCATATTGTTTAACCACTGGCACTAACGTGTTCTTTCTTTTTTCTTTTTGTCTTTTAATTTGTGTGTGTGTGTGTGTGCTGGCTTATCTCCGTCTGGAATCGTCGAATAGGCAATCGCTTAAGAGGTCTGGGGCGTTTTTGGCAGCCTCATTAATTCGACTGAACGCTCGGCTTCATTTTTATTCTCTCTCCCGCCCGAATATCACATCAACGTTAAGCTCGAGTCAGGGGAGAGGAAAAGGGTAAGAGTGCTGAGTGATGTTCATCGTTTCCTCGCCCGATTGATCAACGCTGTCTGGTGGTCCAAGAGAGGCAAATGAAGCTTCTTGGACGGTTTAAAGCTTCAGCACACCACTTATCATAAAGTGGCAGTGTATACATATATGTATAATGTATATACACACACTCACGTGTGTGTGTGTGTGTGTGTGTGTGTGTGTGTGTGTGTGTGTTTTGATCACGGGTCCCTGTAACAAATGGAACCCGTCGCAGCGTTGACTTTGTCAAGATGTTTGACTACTGTTTTTTCTTTCTTTCTTCCTACTTAAGCATTTGAACACACACACACACACACACACACACACACACACACAGTTGTGTATTTGATTTACAACAGCCTGTGAATTTCAACAGCTTTTTTTTTTTTTCGCGATGCATTTAAGCATGACCAAAGTTCATTAAAATCTCCATGTTGTTGATGTAAGAACTGGCATGTGGATAGATTGAGCTCACGGTTCGTGCCCTCTCGTCACCTAAATTCGGGCCTGTCACCAGGAAAAGATTAACATGGCTAAACAATGCTATATTATGTACCTTAAAAGGTAAATCTTTTTGAAAGTGTGTGGGTTTTTACTGTAATCACAGTATTATTAT
>JAOVVH010000059.1:6867373-6878998 GCA_028566435.1 Scorpiodoras heckelii | reverse complement strand
ATGCGATGGACTGGCGACCTGTCCATGGTGTACCCCACCTTCACCCGATGACGCTGGGATTGGCTCCAGCCCCCCGTGACGCCGACTAGTGGGATAAAGCGGAAGATAATGAATGAATGAATGAATGAACGTCTCCGTGTTATTTCTTCTGGCTTACCAAGATTAAAACACATCCCCATGCAAAAGGCATATAATGAATTTCATTCTCATTACTTTCCGGACAGACCTATGTATCTGTCTATTTATCTAGATAGATGGATATCAATGATACTTCATTATGATAAATATGCGGGATATTATTCACATGGGGGATCTTCTTGTAATTTATTGCAGCACATGCTTTAATAAGTAGTATTGACTTGATAAAATCCTGTATTTATTTTCCTGCTGAAACAAACACAGTTCTTGGTCACAGGCTCAGTTTTCTGGACCGTGTTTTAATCTGATATCCGAGTCAAAGCAATAAAGTAAATGATCGCCACTCTGTCATGCTCAGATAAGCCCTCAGCTGGTGGTCATGCCAAATTTAAATGATTTTCACCTAAAAAAAACCTGCTGACCCCATGTAGCATAGACGCAGATGTAAATTTGAACAAATTTGACGTGTTATTGTAGTAGAAGAAGAGGTCATTGGAATATTCCGTCTCCTCTCCTAATGTCGAGAAAAGAAAAGATAAAAAAGGGGGGAAAAAATGTCATTTCATGGCTTTTCAGAAAGGGAATAGTCAACACTGATTTGTTCTTCTGTCTTAGCGTGATGCAGCAAAGCATTGCACACTTAAGCAGAAAGAGAGAGAGGAGGAATAACAGTGGAGCATGGAACACGGTTAAGACAGGGCCATGTGGGAAAGTTAGAATTCGTAGGAAAAAAAAAACTAAGACCCGAGAGTTTATTTACACCATTCGGAAATCTGTTAAAATCATTCAAGCAGAAACATCGATGTGAGATTGACTCTCTGAAACATTGAACACAAATATTTTGAACATAACAGCAATTAATTTCATCAGGAAACCAAAAAGTGGGACGTTGACGCTTTGAAAGGTGACAAAGAAAAAAAAATGCTATAATTAAAAAAAAAAAAAAAAAAAAAAAGTAACACGAATGTCGCTTAAGAAGAAATGTGTGAAATGACTCAAGATGCCTCCCAAGTTAAGTGAAGGTGTGAAGAAAAAAAAAAACTGCAATCCAGGATGCATACCTGAAATTAGCATAAAAACCTTTCCAGACGTTTTGATGTAAAAATGAGGGCAGTGCTCACGATAGACAGATTCCGGGATGTTGGCAAGAAACGTGTGCAAGTACGCACTTATAGACTAAAGCCTGACAGGAAAAGGGTATTTAAGAAATGGTGTGAGAGCCTAATAGAAAGTGAGAGAAGCAAAGATAGATGAGATCCATCCTGCCAAGAAACAGATGGTCAAACTCTGTCTTACAGTTCAGTCAAAAATAAATTGGTTGTGCCACAGAGATTAGCAAAAAGAAGTTTGGAGTTGGAGTAACTCAATTCTCAATGAGTGTACTGTTACGAATAGCATATTGGTGTTACACGGCATCAGACGGTGCGTTTGTTTGTGTTTATAAGCCCAGTGAAAGGCTGGCTTTTGAGCCATTTCCGATTGTGCTTCCGAGGAATTCAATTTCCTGTATTTTTTTTCAGTGGCAGGAAACAGGAACTGCCTCACTGCTATCTTTTCGTCATTCCAGCCGCATAAGATGCCGCAATTACGATGTCACCAATATTCACCAGGTCTCTTTCCACTCAGGCTGAACGAGCCAACATCAAAAGGTAATTGTGGGCTTTCCAAGAATACCCGGTGCCATCGAATCTCCCCGCTTTGCAAAACAAAATAACGGGGGGCAGTCAGGAAAGAAATTTGCTTTTCAAATTGTCTTAATTCTAAGCATTATTACTCCATTAACGTGTGAGGGATATGAGATGAGATGCACGAATGGCTCTGACTAAACTGGATGCAAGATGGCCTGCATCAACATTGCCTCATTTTATCTAATAATGTAGGTTATTACTTTTGGAAATATCTCTCTCTGTTTTATCATTTCCACCAACTGAGCGCTATTTATATGCATCTGGGAGCTCAATCTTATCAATTTCTGCACACACTGTTCCCTGTTTCTTGGAGTCCACGCAAAGTTTTATAAATGAGACTCATGGACTCGGTACACCTCCGGTCTTGTGAAGAAAACAGCAGCACTTTACTGGAAGAGGTTTAATATAGCCATTATGGCAAGATGGAGATGTATCCATCATGAAAGCCGTTACGCTTCTAAGATCTGGTGAAATGCAGGGCTAGCGTTCATACGTTTTACCGACTTCATTCGTGTCCGTGCATTCGTTTGTTCGTTCGTTGGCTCAGCTTCCTTTTAATTATCCTGGTGAGGGTCACCGTGACAACAAGCTGAGACGGGGGCACCAGGGGGTGCCAGAAAATGTCTGTAAAAAACAGTAATTATCTGTAACATAAGCTACAAATAAAAACAGTAAAAAAAAAAAAGGGGGTAATTTTCTGGCAGCCAGGGCGCCCTTAAAACGCTAGGTAGCAATCTCGCATGTTACTCAACAGCACTTCTGTCTAATCTTTCGCAGGGCTCGAACCGGGGGCCGATCTACACACAAGGCTGCTCCCTTAACCGCCTGCACCATTTCTTAGCTGTTGTTGTCATTATTAGAAGTACTATAAATCTAAGACTGTTTTACACAAAACCATTAAAATGTATATTACAAAAGCCTGAGTTTAAATTAACTGTCAGAGTTAATTTAGTAAGTGTTGCAAAAACTTAGTAAATTAATACATGTCAAAATAAAAGCACTTTATTTTGTTAAATGTAGGTTAACGTCTAAATTACAGAAAATGCTGCTACTTTGTTAACAAAAATACTGTCTTTTTACGGTTAAGCTGTGTTCAAAGTCTCATCTAAAAGCTGTTAAAAACAGATATTTAATGTATTCCTTTTAAACAGATTTTTTTTGTTAAATCACATGACACATTTTAATAAACAGTTTATTCTTGTAATTTTAATATAATTTACTGTCATTTTGAAATACAAGAAAAAACTGTAAATTTTACTGATGAAAAACTGTAAAAAGACTATTTTTTCACAGTGTAGGATTTCCAGGATTGTTGAGTTCCTCACCCTATCACGAAGAGTGAGTTGGAATCGCCGTCCCACCTCGTGTTCTCATCCTCGTACTTTCAATCACTACCTGACCTGCAGCTTGTGATCATAGATAAGGATATGGATTTAGATTGCCCAGTAAACAGAGAGCTTTATGTGCAGTCTGAGTTCTTGAATCTTCACAAGAGACCAATACAACAACTGTAACACGGTTTCAGTTTGTCCATCTCATCTTCTCCCAAGAAACTCAAACTCCTTGACCAAGGGCACCTTAAGGAAACATTACAGTCTTTTCCAGGAGACAATCATGGCCTCAACTTGTTACTTCTAAGAAAAGGAAATGAAACTTGTGCGCTGGGTCTAGAATGTGATGTGCCTCAAGTAGCAACCGATATATAATCTACACACACATACATGTTGCCCTTTTGATCACAAAACAAAAATTTTTGAGGGTTTTTGAAAAGAATGAAACTTCTCTCTGCATCTGCCATTAGACTCTGCCTGATTATTTAGCAGACAGTTATGAGTCACTTCCTTCTTCAGCTAGCAGCTGCTTTTTGACATTAAAAAGGCTGACACTGCTAACGTTGACCTGGCTTTTAAAAAAAGTCTTTTTATTCTCAGACTCATAAGGAGAGACTGAAAAATTAAATAAGATGGCAGACAACGCATTAATGGACTGTCTGTGTTTATAGTCATAGATTATGCAAAGCATTCATCATACAAGTCCTGGTGAATGAGCTGCTACTGTAAAACCAATAGCTGCTAGAATGAGCATATTAATATAAATGTAATAATAAATGTATAAATAACATATTGAATAAATGCCAGCTGCCACGCCCACAGAAATGTGCCCCAGTCAAACTTAAGTTGATTCTCAAATCAGAGTTGACTGATCTTCTACAAAGGAATACGGACTTGTGGCACTGGTAGCTCAGTGGTTAAGACACTGGTCTACTGCTTCATGAGTTCAAATCCAAGCACCACTAAACTGCCACCATTGGGCCCTTGAACAAGGATCCCGACCCACAACTAGCTCAGCTGTATAAAATGAAATAAATGTAAGTCACTCTGATAAAGGTGTCTGCCAAAAATGAATACTTAACCACATACTAACCAGAAATGGAAAGTCGTTGACTAAAAGATCAAATGTTTCCAAAGGTGCACCTTAGGGCTCTCTTAAGCAAGAAAAGATGTCTGAAGAACTCACATAAAGGGTCTACAAAGATTGGAAGGTGGCATAAGTGAACGTAGTGCTGTTCCACCTGATTAGTAAACAGCTTTTCTCACTTATGGCATCTGCCGTAACCCGTCCCACATGGGTAATGATTCATGCCAAAGCAGCAATCTAGTGCCACCAGTTATTTCAGTTATCTCTGCCTTCAGGTGCCACAGAGCATCTCTGACACATGAAACTACTCGTACAACCAACAACTGTCAAGAATTCAAGCCTTCACGTGATACCGCATTTGTGTTTATAAGTATATATTGTGAAAATATGCCATCTACAGTACATTACATCCAGAATAACATTTTGTCAAAGGCTACGGTTGCCTTCCATATCATACACTACATTTCAGACTACAGAATAACCAATAATCTTAGTGGGGAAATGGGGACAAGAAAAACACATCATCGGTTCAAGGGTGTAATGACAGACAAAGAAAAATTTCCTCATAACAAAGATTTGGGGAAGTGAGGGCATACATTCATTCATCTTCATTAATCAATTTATCACAAAGAGGCAGCCAGTCCAGACCCTATCCCTGGACATGAAGAGGGAATTCAGCCTAGAGGAAACGCCAGTCCATTGCAGGACACCACATACACACATCTGGCATTAACGTACAACTTGGGTGATCCAATCACATGTAGACAGCTCTATGTTCTCACCTGGCATTAAAACGGGTCTCCACGTTCATCTCGAGTGACCACTTGTGAACTGATCTCACTTTTGCACTATACATCCAAATAAACACGTACAGTACATCATTTCTGTTTGCAAGGACTGGAAAGATGCATTGTTGTTTTGTAACTGGCAGGAGGCAGCAATGCACTTCTCATGCCTAGTATCAAGTACGCCAGAAATTAAAGATAGAAGAAGAAGGTATCAAAACAATGCAGTATGTAAGTACAGTATGTATATGCAGAGAGCCTCGGGTGAGTAAGCGGTCCGTCCTTCAATGTGGCCCAGGACACATTCTTGTACATATGTAAAAGAATGTCGCTATATGTTTCCCAGACCATCTCGGACCATCTCGTGGTGTGAGTGTTTGGATCACAATGTACCACTGAGACATATTTGACCCCATTTGTGACCAGATCACTGTTCACACAAGTTACTGCCAGGAGTGAATGGGGCCACACATCCATTCACACCTACGGTTAATAAATGTATTTATTTATTCATTTATTGTTTGGCTTTTCACCAATTATCTTCATAATTTAGTCCAGTGGCCAATTCCCACCCATCCAGTATCTATCCCCTATCACATGGTAACTAGGGAGGGCTAAGAGTAGGAGCATGTGAAGCCAGTCCACCACATATTTTCAAACTGTTAATTATGCACCATCAGGGGGGTGGTGCAACACATTTGGAGGAAAATACTTGTGTCCACTCCTGTATGCATGAGCTAACAGATGCCCGTGTGCCATATGCATCCCAGACTACCTCCAAACGTGGTTTCAGTGACTACATCACAATGCGTCTTCACACGTCTACATATGGTGACCATTTGCCATCCAGTCACCCACAACGAATATTAGTAACAGTTGTGAATAGGGTCCATACACTCATTCAGACCTAAATTTCCTCCGAGGCTTGTGAAGCCAGCCGACCACATCTTTTCAAACAGCTGCTTGTGGAACTGCAGGGGCAGTGTAACATACTTAGCAGTGAAACACACTACTTCTGTATGTATGAGCTCACAGACGCACATGAGCGGCTAGCGTCACTGTGATTCGTACGGTAGAAAGTGTATGCCAGCTCTCCCTCCCTAAGAAAATTGGCATGGATAGCTTTTAACGTTCTGGACTCCTGGCCATGGATGGCTGTGGCATCATCGGTATTCAAACTCGCCACTCAGGATCCCACACCTAGCGTCAACTTTAACCCAGGTGAAACCCACATGGACATGGGGCTGGGGAGGGGGGGTTGTTAGAGGACATACGAAACTCCAGCTAAGGACCGGAGAGAGCCTGGAACTGTGAGGCAGCAATACTAATTGCAGTACCACTGGCCCACCTGAGGATATCCATACATTTTTACCGAATTGTCTGATGTATTGTCTGGAGTATTGACTAGTCACAAATCCTAATACATCTAGATGTCACAAAAGCAAAGACAACATTATACCTTCTAAGATGAAAAACACAAACTATCCTAGCATAGCATAAGCTTCAAATGAGAGACTGGGTTCAATAATCATACCAAGGTCTTTTACTGCTGCACATGATGTAAGTGCATGACTATCAAGCATTACAACATAATTGGAAAATAATTGTTTCTAGCTTCCCATGGTCCTAGTAGAAATATTTCAGTCTTGTCAGAATTAAGTAGAAGGATATTTCTCAGCATCCAATGTCTAGTGTCTATTACACATGTCTCAACTTTATTAAACTGCTGTTTGTCATCTAGCTTGTCTGAAACACGCCGCTGTGTGTCAGCAGCATAGCCGTGGAAATTAATACCATACTGTTAATGAATAATTGTACCTAGAGGTAGCATATTTGAACATTTACATATGCACTGACACCATTACCATTTACAAACTGATTTTTTTTTAATGGATGTAACGGATAGTGAAATTTTGGTTAACCCTTTGTTTACTCCAGCAGTGAATTTTAGTCGTGCAATGCTGAGATTTATGCACTGTACTTTTGGGACTACTGGGAATTTCCACCATATCTTTACTTACAGAATGTAATCAAACCATCCATTGAGATGTTTTCCTGCTAAAAATGAAAACTCTGGCAATATAACCATGACTAGGAATAGACATAATAAAAACCATAAAACAGGGACAACATATCACAATGGGGAACACAAAGAAAATTTTGCTTTATCTTTCCTCCTATTGGTAGTTGCCATGAGACAATGTTCTTTAAGGGATCACAATGGTTTGTTTGAAAGCTTTTCTGTTCCGAGGAGTGTGAGTTCTGAGACAGAATTAGCACACCATAAACTGGGCATCTTAACCAACATAGTTCACCTGCAGCGCCTTCCATCAGCACTTCATCCTGAGTGTTCGTGTTCACTCACTCAGGGATGTAAGAAAACCATGCTGTAAATCCCGAAACTGGGCAATTATGTCTTCTTCTGGACTTCGATGGGCACTGAAGGCTGAAAAACGGCTTGGCGATCATATCGAGTGTAAGGTGAGCTGTACAGATGAGATAATTATGTTTCTGTTTGTGCCGTTTACAGCCATCCGGTCTGAAATGAAATTAATTTTCATTAACAGCAAGGAGATTAAGCTGAGTAAAGAGAGAGAATGAAAATGAGCACTATGCTAATTAAGGACTAAGGCATCAGTTCTTTGTTAGCAGGTTGAGTCCAGGGTAATGGAAATCATTAACTTTTAAAAATATCCCAAAAGTACAGCAGAGTCAAAAAGATTGCATATTGTTACTTATTCATGAAAAAAAAAGATAAATCTGTTTTATCTAAGCCTTGCCTGAATAAAATTTCGACTCTAATTAAGTAATTTGATTTACACACACACTATATGGCCAGATGTTTGGCCACATCTGACCATACCGCTCATGTGCTTTCTGAACATCCCATTCCTGATTTAGTCCTTTTTGGCAAATAGTGACCGCCACTCTTCTGGGAAGGCTTTCCACTAGATTTTGGAGCGTGGCTATGGGGATTTGTGTTCATTCCCCCATACAAGCATTAATGGGAGCAGTGGTAGCTCAGTGGTTAAGACATTAGACTACTAATCAGAAGGTCATGGGCTCAAATCCCAGTACGACCAAGCTGCCACCAATGGGCCCCTGACTAAAGCCCTCAACCCTCAACTGCTCAGTTGTATGAATAAGATGTAAAATGTAAGTCACTCTGTATAAGGGCATCTGCCAGTTGTGCTGGTCCTGTGGGGGTCCTGACCATTAGAGAACAGAGTAAAGGGGACTAACAAAGTATGTAGAGAAACAGATGGACAACAGTCTGTAATTGTAGAAGTACAAAGTGCAGCTATATGGTAAGTGGAACTGAGAAAATGGACAATGAGTGCAGGAAGGTGGTCATAATGTTATGCCTGATTGGTGTAGTACTGTTTCAAAAAACAAGTAATAAAGGGAAAGGAAGAACCTCTTCTCAGACATGATAGTCTTGAGGCACAGATCTGGGGAAGTAAACAGAAACATTCCTGGTGCTCCCATTATTAATCCCACCATTCCTAGTGGAAATTTAGAACCATCAATAGTCCAAACTGAGCAATTACGGCAGAGAATCTTTCATCAAGAAGATGGCTAAGAAACCAAACACAGCAGTTCTACCTGGAAAAAGGTAGAGGGACAACCATCATTCCATCAATTAGTCCTCAGCAAAAGGCACATGATGACTTGCATACATAACACCATTATGTGTACTTCATTACAGCCCAACCCTGGTTCTTATCGTTGACCGAAATGATCATTAAACTAATTTTTATACCGTACGTAATGTTGCTATGCAGTTTATATGAGTCAGAAATATCTGGAATCAAAGTCTGCCAATATCTCCAGAGTCGTCAAATATTTAAGCATATTTGAGAAGAGCTACCACAAAAAAAATAACTCTTTCCATGCCCTCCTTCATGATGATCCACTTTGTCACCATCACATGCCCTTGGAGGAAAACTGGCGCACTTGTATAAAAATTTATAAGCATCAGTTCAGCAGCACAACCAGCAACCATCCAAAATTCAACCTGAAGCCAGAGTCAAGTGCAGGGAGGAATGAAATTAAACCTTACTGCCTGTCAATCAAGGCAGGGACGAAATAAAGGCCTGATAAAATATGCGTGCCGTGCACTAAACCTGCTCTGGTTCCCTCAGATCTAGCCGAGGTGATACGTAATTATCATCATCGCACATTTAGTGTCCACCGAGAACCATAGTGAAGATCACCACCTGCCACTGCTACATCCAGAAAGCTATTGCTCTCCTCACTATGCCCTGATTTAGCTTTAGAGACAGATGTGTCTGAGCCTTGAAAGCAGTCATTTTGATCGTATACAAATCATATGATGTTATCAGAACAGTTAAATGAATCCTTGCTAGCTTGCTAGGAAATGTGGAGAGTTAACAGTTCAAAGATATCTGTGGTTAGAAGCGCACACTAAAAGTGGCTACTTAACACGGTGGCTAATATTACACAGCTTGCTAAGCTATAAAATAATTCAGGTAACATCTGTGTTTGCTAGCTCATTATTATTATTATTATTATTATTATTATTATTAGCTTATTTCACAACAGCTAGCAAATGTTGTAGTGCAAGCAGCCGTTGCTAGCATTAAGTGCTACTGCATTTGCTGCTGCATTGCTAACCCTGACATTTGCTAAGCAAGTTATCTAGCTGCTTAATATTAGCAAAGTGCCAAACTAATATGATGCGTAGTTGTAATGTATGTTTTAAAGACATTCAATGGGGTGAATGTTATCATGCTAATTCCAAAGTCTTGTGTTCAGGTTTGTAAATAGCTAATCAAATTGTACACCTTTCCCTACTTTCTGTAAAGTAAATTTATTTGAAGAAGAAAATATTTGATATTCCTGTCATGCTCAAAAAAAAAAAAAAAAAAAAAAACCCCACACCAAATTAACCTTCCTATCAATGTTTTAATATTTCGGTCCAATCTTCAACACAATACCACTAACATGAATCAAGGAGTAAATGTAAGAACCGTAATCACTTTTATCAATGAACAAATGTCCAAATAGTCACATGGAAAGAGAAACTAATCTTCAAGTCATGTTAGTTGATAACACTGGCATCATGCTTCAAACTTCGCCTAAAGAACCACATGAGTTCCTGTATGCTAACTCATCACAATTTCATCAGTGGCTCATGCTAATATGCAAGATCGTTAAAGAAAAAGATTTCCTGCTGGGACCGGGAAAAAGAAAAAAAAAAAACATAGCTCAGGAGAACCTTGAGGGCATTAACGCAATCCAGCTGGAAATCTCATTAGGATTCGCAGATTCATTCCCACCTGAGCAATGCAACGTAGCATGCAGATGCGCTAATTAATTCTGTGCAGGATAACGAGCAGCTAAAAATACACGAAACTCTAATAAAGGAAGCCGGATAAAGTTTTGTTTGGGTGTAGCAGCTGGATGGAGAGGTAGTCTGATGATCCAGCATTAACTTAATTAATGCAAATTCCACGGATTAGGGATCTCGATCGTCAAGATCAGTCAGTCTTATCGACATTCAGAGGGGAATTTTGGAGATGGATATCGGTCTGAAAGGAAAGAAGGAAGGAATACATTTAGCAAATGATTTACAGATGATTTGTTGCTACCTTAGCTACATTTGCCTCAGAATGAAAATGTCTTGACTGATCGACTGCAAATCCGCCCAGAACTGCCTTATATATTGGCGTCTGTGCCTCAAATTCCCATGCTGTCTGGCAACATCATATTTTCAACTCTGAAATAAAAAAAAAAAGGAGAGTAAAAGGAATTCATGCTGATCCATCATTCCTTCTTCATCCTCCAGTTGCTCCAGTGAACACCCCAAAGCGTTTCATACCTGAACCATGTTTCTGTATCTACCATATACACAACAAAATCCAGCGAACCGTCCGAGATTAGAATGGATATGGAAGTGGACACAGAGCGACAAGGAATGAGAAGTGTGGGAGGAGTGAAGAGTTTGTGTGGGAGAGAAAAAGTAAAGAGAAGGAGCTCAGGGACTTGAAAAGCCTCCTAACAACTGTTCCACTCTACAGATTTCTTTCTTTGCAGTAAATAAATCCTCAGTTATAATAACACATGAAGGTGTGGAGCACAAGTACGATTTGAACGTCGAGCGATGACTCGGGGAAAAATGGCTGTCCATATGAACGTATAAGGCTCTAGAAGAAAGATGTGACCGATTGAACGGCTTAAAACATCATTTTGCTGTAGATATTTTTCAGAGTTGGCAGATTAATCATCACGTTACTCATTGCAAAATTAGTTTCATGTTACAATACAGCTTACACACTCACTGTTCATCAGCTTATAAAATAGCACTTGATCCAGCAAATCCTATTATATTTTTTATGAGATACCAAATTGAAGTCGTGAAATCGTTTAACACTCTATTAGAAGTGTAATAATGCATGAATAAAAATAACACCAATGTCGTTGTCCATTGAATGTGGTCTGCCGTACAAGCCCAAGGTTTGAAGGATAAGCTGGCCTAGTGCTCATGTGCTACACATACACTGATCAGGCATAACATTATGACCACCTCCTTTTCTCTACACTCATTGTCCATTTTCTCAGTTCCACTTCCC
>JAOVVH010000059.1:6820232-6843459 GCA_028566435.1 Scorpiodoras heckelii | reverse complement strand
ATCTAAAACATATTTTGGTTTGTTTAACACTTTTAAGTTTACTACATGATTCCTTATGTGTTCCTTCATAGTCTGGAGGACTTCAGGATTCATTTACAATGTAGGAAAAAAAAAAAGAACAAAAAGAAAAACATTGAATGAGAAGGTGTGTCCAAACTTTTGACTGGTACCGTATATATTAATAAACTGTAAATGCTCATCCTGTTTTTCACTGGAACCGTACACTGGCCATGAATATTCATCAGCACAAGCTTAGTTCTTATTAATATTCATTAGCATGCTAATGTCTTTCTTAATAAAGAAGGAAGCAACTTGTATGTTTTTCCATGAAATCATTTTGAAGCAAGGTGTTGCTGTTTCACATTTTGCTCATTCATTATGTAGTGCAGTGAAACCTAGTCATACTGAGGCATGCATGTTTTTTTTCTTTTTCTTTTCAATAACGACCTGAGAGAAGAAATGCCAAACAATACGAGACAATACAAACACTAGAGAGTATGAAAACCTGTTGTTGCAAGCAGTGGAGTAGCTTTTACAAAAAAAACGTGATAGAATGGTGTTGGTTCAAAACCCAGAAAAGTGTACGTGTTATAAAAGCAGGAGAAGTTTAAAATGTGATATATTTTGAACTCTATAAATCAATCCTGGTGATGTGATACAAACTGAAGGAAGTGGGGATAAAAGGTCACCATCAATTGTCTAAACTAAAAGTCAATAAAGGAAACCAAGTAAGTGATATACTGATATCCTCAAGATGTCAGAATAGATGAATGGTTGGTCACATGACCAAAGTATAGCCTTCCAGGCACTTTGAGGCTCTTTACTGAATGACGGAACTTGTATTTGGATTTTGATGAGATTACAATGAGAAAAATGTGTGCAGCAACACACCCGAAGAAGATAAGTGACCCATTACTAATGCGTCTGTCAGAACACAAAAGGGTGGAATAGCTGCTGCACACGTACCTCTAATTTTCTGAAATAATTGTGAGGAAAGCTGAATAAGTGCACTTAGGCTAGTCGTTACCTCTGGGGGGGGGGTAACGCTGGTGCCTTTGCTACTTAAAGACATTTAATTCCTGTATTAAAATAAGAGCAGCCATAATGAGGTCATAATGAAAAGACAAAAAAAAAAAAAGGGAGAAAATCCAGGGAGGGCCTGGCTTGATGTCTTTAATGGTCTAATTTTATTATTTATATATCCGTCCAATGTTGGATCGTAAGCAGGAAATAAGTTACAAAGGATGCCAAATTTACTTTCTTGTTTCAGTATAAAAACGGGCTTTTTCATCGTCACTCTAGTAATAAAATGTAATACCGTGCTGCGCTGACGAACACTGGATCCTGATTGGCAAAACCTGTGCAATCAAATAGCAGGCTTCTATTAATATGCTAGCGTTTCTATAGCAACAGCTCATTCACAGGGACTTATAATACATAATCCTAGTCTAACAGTTTAAAATAAAACTTTTCTTTAATGAGTAATGATATAATTGTTCATAACGTTTTCAGCAAGTAGATGCTTGTGGAAGGAGTCTCCAGTGTCAGTGCTTTCAGAAGCAAAGGTATGTTTTCCTGCTCAGGAAAGTCGATGGAGCGTTTTTTTGGTTATTTTCATTCCCTTAACAGAATTTTCATTATTTCATCATTACTTGTATACTGAAGTACCAGAAAAAAACTGGTACTGGAGCTTATGCAGAATCCAAAGCGACACCACCTGTGCAAATAATTGGTTGCGCCTGACATCTGTGGAAGGTTCTAGATCTGTTTCTGCCATGAGAAGGGCAAGGTATCACGATTTTGTGATTTTTAAGGTATTTTAATAGTTGGAGCTCGTTAGATGGGTCATAGCATTTCGGAGGTAGAAGCAAAGGTTACGACAGCAGCGCGGCCCTAAAAAAGACTCTGGGTGAACGTGACCAGCGTCGGCTGGCAAGAAACATTTCACGTGATAGGCGTGCAACACAGCCTCAAGTAACATCGGAATTCAATCCTGGGGCCTCAACAAACATCAGCATGAGGACTGTGCAACGTTCTCTCCAAGATCCTGTGACCTACCAAGTATACCAGTTTTTCTGGAGGTTCAGTGTATATAGTAGCTGATTATCAAATCAGTGGCTTTAAAATTTTTTAATAACCCTTCATTCTTACAAAATCATTCTTGTTTAATCAAATGTCTGTGGGATCTTGTTGCTTCATGTTCATTCTGTACTCAAAACCTTTGTCGTAATAGAAAGTGCGTCAGGTATTGGGAATTCGGAGAATTTTCTTGCAGGAAGTAGGAAATAAGCACTTTGGACATTTAGCAATTTTTCCCAAAACTCTTCCTCAGCATCTTGTACCAGTGGGAGGCCTTTGAAGTTGCGTTCAAAGATGGTGCTCGGTGCCTGGAGAGCCGAAACGGCCAAATCAGCCATGTTTTGTCCTGAATTTTCTGCAAATTTTCCTGGCTCATGAAGTTCGTACCAATCAATGGAGAGACGGAATTGAGAGGCTGCGGGTTTACACGAAGTCAAGCTCATGTGAGATTTACGGCCTTGTTCAGAGTTTCTCTTTTACTCACTCATTTATTTGTTGTTTGTTCTTTGTCCTGCTCCGGTAATTATAAGCTATGGGTGCGAGGTTGCGTGTTTGTTCAAACGGATGGGAGATTCACAATTCGCTCGACAACACTAATGAGCTTTAAGGAACCGGGAGAGTTACTAGATTCCTCGCTACGCAAACACTCACCAAATTATTTTGACAAGAAATACACTAATAAGCACGCACAAACATTCGCCCTAATACACATTTGTTCATCAGGAATTCAACTCACTGACTAACACACACACACACACACAATACACCGGTATATCCTGATTAGGTCGTGTCTTCCTGGGGATTGGGAGAGAAATTAAAGCTATGCTCTCCAGAGGAGACATGTTTACCAAGTGTGTTTCCCACTGCTTTCAAAATCACACCTTCTCCTACGGGATAACAAATTAGCTCCAGTGCTCACTCGCACCCCGGGTCGAGTGTGTGCCAACGTGTTGTGTCAGCATACCAGACAAAATAAATAAATTTAAAATGGAAAGGGCCCATTTAGGAGAGAAAGCTCATGAGGGTTAAGATGTCAGATCCTATGTGTAGGAAATAGAGATACATTTAGATGTTATTTTGTAATCAAATTTATGCTAACAGACCAAATACAGTGCAGTATGACAAGATATGAGTATGACACCATTTTTAAAATGGTGCATTAAGACAACCAGATGGAAACAACAAGAATTCAAAAATGAATAACAAATTTCTCCACAAGAGATCTTTTATGAAGTGACTGTGTTGAGGTCAAACTCCTCTTCCTTCACACTGGCAAGCCAATTTTCTCATTTGCAGGCATGGTTAGTCTCATTCAGCATAAGTGTTGTGATTTCAATCAAATTATATTTCCTTACCAGCATATAATTTCTGAAATAAATAGAATATGACAAATTATTATTTATTTTTTTAGATGAAGCTTTAGTTACTATAATCATAGCTTGGTGACCTGGATGTCTGACTATTGTGCTTTTGAGTCATTTGAATTCAGAAGTCAGATTTACACCAAAGTACCAGAAAAACTGGTAATGGAGCCTATGCAAAATACACAGCAACACCGCCTATACACGTCATTGGTTGCATCTGCCAGTGTGTATATAAACCAATAGACATCTATGGACGCTTCTCGAGATGTTTCCACCGTGAGAAGGGCAAGTTACCACAATTTTGCGATTGTCAACCCGGTTTAATAGTTGTAGCTTGTGATATGAGCAAAGTTTGGATTTTCATGTACGAGCATTTCAAGGGTGTACCATGACTACGAGAATTCGGGCAAAACTTCAAACTTATGACAGCAGCGTGGCCGTACAAAGACGCGAACAGCGTCGGCCGGCAAGAATCGTTTCACATGATAGACGTGCAACACTGCCTCAAGTAACACCAGAGTGAGGACTGTGCAACGTTCCCTCCAAGATCCTGTGGAGGACCTACCGAGTATTAACTGCTATACCAGTTCTTCTGGTACTTCAGTGTGTATTTTGAGCCACAGCTTTTGAAGTCTGAGGCAAGTCTGTTGCCTTAGTCTAGTCATTTGATTCATTTGCTTTGGAGTCGAGTCAAGTGTCAAGTTTTGAATCATAAGTTTTAAACACTGTGCCAAGTTCTCTCATAATATTCAAAGCCCAAGATAATTTGTGAGTCGTGGACTTTAAAGGTCAGGCCACACTGTGGGTCATAGGCTCTGAGGTCTAATTTAGTTTCTGAGTCATAAACCGTGAATCAAAGTCCAAGATGAGTTGCGAGTCATAACCCTGAGTCAAGTTACAAGTCATAACTTTAACCGAGTCATAACCACGTCATCTGAGCTGATTTGTGAAGAATAGGCAGAAGTGTTGCGGGCTCAGGCGGATTGTGGGTGATATGTTTTAGAGTCAAGCTATAAATCAATTTAAGAGTCACAGGCTTTGAAGTCCAAGATGAGTCAGGCATCATAAGCTTTGAAGTTCAACCTGAGTTGTGAATTATGAGCTCAAGTTAGTGTTGAGTTTTGAGTTTGAAATCTGAAAGAGGAGTCATATGTTTTGTTTGAGTCAAGCTATGAGTCAGATTTTCAAGTCTGAGTAATGTTATGAGAGCTTTAAAATCTAAGGTTAGCTATCAGGATTTGGACTGATTTGCAAATTGTAAGCTTGACTGACTTAAGATGTTGGTGAACAAATAAGGAACTCAAGTCACGGCTATGAGACGTGGAATCGCTATCTGTGCATGTCCCTGCTGTAGGAGACCATTAGTACCAGCTCCTACCTAACAGCCTCCAAACCAATAACATCTCGCTACATCTGTCTCTGGAGTAATTACATCTTGAAATGGCCCTTTGCTCAATTATGGCCCCCTCAAGTCCAATTATACGGCACACAAGGATAATCTGATCATCGTGTTGCACTTATGTTCAGGAAATTCAAGTTATTTATTCGAGATTTGAGAGAACCACTGGCTAGGTTCATTATCAAGCCAAAGAGCGGTTCAAAAGGGCAAGTTGTTTATACTCTATCAAGGACATTTCTTTATTCTTCAACTGTATTAGAGCACAAACTGTCTTACAGCTGCAGAAATGAAAGCACACGATGCATAGAAGGTAGTATTAATTGTGGCACGAGATGTTCATCATTAAGAAGTGAAAATAAACATTATGTTAGAATTACGCATGGAATCACAATAATCTTTTTATTAAACGATAAAACAAATCTCTGAAGCTTTTCAAAGGTGATTAGATTGCTTTCATGTTTCAAGCACTATTTGGCTAAATCCTTATAAAATAAGTAAAGTGAAAAGAGCTCTTGATAGTAACTTTTCACTGCCAAATATTGGGGAAAGGACTCTGGGTAATTGGCAAAAATGAATTCCCCAAGACTGAAATCTGGAAAATTGGGCCAATTAAACTATTACATTGCAAAATTGTCTTGGAATATGAAATAGAGAATATTTAGATCATTATTTGGTTTGATCTGCTCATATTAATTCTCCAAAGAGTGAAATGAAAATCTGGCATCTTTAATCAGCACACAGATTGAGATCTGCATCTTCTTAAAAAATTTAAAAAACCTAGAAATTTGCTAGCGTTTTTAACCCTGTGCTCCTAGTCTACATCCTTTTAAAAAAAAAAAATACATCCTTCGGCTGAACACTGATCTTCCATTTCCAGTCAGTTTTATTACCATTAACAAAAATAAACATTACGAGGAAATGTAATAGCCGTCTTTAAATAGAGGACCAGCAGCATGCATTGGGCTCTAGCTAGACTTCTTTTTTTCCATTTTTTTTTTCAACCTTTCATCCTGCAAAAGTGTTTTTCATCAACGCCACAGTAGATTGTCTCGATCCATGAAAGGCAACGAGTAATTTTCAATCATAATTAGGCTACTAACAATAAGCCGAGTGTGCATTGAATCTCACCCAGCCAGTATTCTCCATTGCAGAACAAAAAAAAGAAAGAACTGATTTTCTTTAAAAAGCCACTCGGAAAAATGAAGAAAAATGGATTCATATTATACTGATCGAAGGTGACAGATACATACGGGTTGCAGATCCATAAGTGTTATGTCTTCCTAGGCTTTTCTGAAATATGTTAAATGCCTTCTTTCCTGGTGAGTACTGAATTATAGAGAAAATAAGTCTAAGGTGACCGAATGGAGTTGCTGAGGGGTTTGTTGGTAATTCCCAAAACGTTGTTTTTTTATGCCTTAATGGCTATCTATTTTAGCAGCGTCCTGAATACACTATGCCATTTTAAATCAACCTGAGGGGGGGACTATGGAGTGGATAAAGTGTATATTTCACTCGAGTGAAAGGATTCATCAAGGTCTGCGCCCAGCAGCATTGAAATTTCGAATAGTAATAGCTAAATGAAAGAGATAGAGAGTGATGGACAATCAAAAAAAAAAAAAAAAAAAGTGAGAGACAAATAAAATAAGAGGCACATTTTAAGTCTGCAAAAAAAAAAAAAAATGCGAATGGTTCTGCATTTCCATCAGCTTTTATCTGGAGAAGTGTGTTGCTGAAAGGGCCTAGTACTGCAATTTAAAGTCACAACCATCAAAAGAACACCAGCCAAGCTCACACGATCATTATGGCTTGAAAAAATGTTTAGCATGCGTTCATTTAATCCTGTCAGCATCTTTACAAAATCAAACAAAAAAATACTAGAAGCCGTTGTATTGAAGTGTTGAGATACTGGCTTTCTATTCATATCTTATGTGGATAATTTTAATGTTCACAAAGTTCACACTCCTCTTCTTCCACAGGGTTATGCCACCCTGGCACTGAGAAGTGAAATACGATCAGTGGATTGAGGTATGTGAGGGTCAGTTATGCAATGGTCAGTGTAAAATGGCTTAAACAGACTAGTAAATAGCCATATTTAGGGTTTTTCACAGAATGTTTGGTTGTCAACCAAAAACGGACCCAATGCAAACAACCAAATCTAATGCATGTGCAGGTTTTACATTTTGGCTTGAAAGTCATTGAAATTCTAAGTTATGGTCCATATCATGCTGGGGATTTGGTGTGATAAAGTGGGTGCGTGGGAATGGTCTGGTGGCCGGGGTTCACTCGAGTTCCTCGCTGAAATTTCATGAAGCTGTATAAAAATAATAAGAATAAGCAAAGGGTGGATTTACAGGGTATTGTAGTGACAAAAAAGAATAAGGTCATGAGCGCAGGCAGAAACAATGTTCCAGGCTTTCTCTCCCAGGTTTCTGTGTTTATTCTCTGTGAAAAAAAATCCTGGAGAGGCCAGGAGCCTTCAAATTTAGAGGGGTCAGTGGAGATGGTTTGGGCCCTTATATGGATGACTGTCCCACTGGATGGAGCCCTGCATCACAGTTGGCTAGGGAACATCTGGGGATCCCCCAGGAGGAGCTGGAAATCCTCTTTCATGCCACCATGATGCCCAACAGGGAGCATGTGTGAAACCTAATAAGCTAAATATCTTGTTCTGAACTTCACCCTGGGCAGCATAGTGATATGATGAGTAATGTGTGTAGTGTTGTGACCTCACTGTGCCAGGGTCCCTGGTTTGTGGCTTTACACATGGGTTCTCATTTTCTCCTACCCAGTGGCAGTTCTGGTGGGGTCAGCAGGGGCCAGTGCCCTATTGCCACCCTAAATGAGGAATGAGTTACCTAACTCTTGCGAGCATACGGTGACAAAGTGGCACACCAAAGTGAAGACACATCTTCCAATCGGATTGTTTTAGGTGGTGGACTGAGTTTCCCTTGGGGAGTAGAAAGCTGTCGATATACAGTAAGCGTGTCTAAACAGTCACATAGGCTAGCGTTAGGAAGTATGTTATATGTGTATATGTATAATATTAGCTAGATAATGCAAAAGAAATGCCATCGTAGTGGTGGCATGACACTTCTTGTTTGTTCAATAGCTCTTTCCAAAAGGAAAAGTGATATATCACACTTTTTCCAAAAAAAAAAAAAGGCAATCGTGCAGAAAGTCAGACAGAAGCAGATTCAGGTGGGGGGACGAGCCAAGTTGACAATACAGAATGAGCAAGAAGAATGCTGTCCATAAGAGTTTCCTCCATTTTGAATCTGCTGATTGACTAGATGCAGCAGGGCTTAATGACAATATTGTACCATACCAAAATTATACCTGCCATCAAGCAGAGTCCTTCATGAGACAGCCCAAGAACACAATGGTGATAGATCTGTTGAGGCATGGGGTCTGCTTGCACAGTTACATTACAATTAATTGTTTTTCTTGTTATATTCTATAAAGTGTTTGAAGAAGCAAATCTTCTGTCGCATATGCTACAGTTGATATGCTTCACTTGACCTCTCAAAGGCTGTTGATTTAGTCGAAGCCTTTGTTCAGACTTTGAATTACTACAGGCAGAGTGCTTTTTTGATAATCTCGGGAACGATGAGTTGAATACTGCTGAGCAATGTGATACTGCAATACAGCTAGCTGCAGGACGACAAAAAAAATGCTAAGCTCTTAACTTGCTGGACACTGTGTGCTCATTTCTGTAGGTCAGAAAAGATCAGATTCAGAACAAGATAAAGAGAGTTTTCTTACAGCCTACACTGTTTTCAATCAGGTGCTCACTGAGCTTAACAGGCAGTTCTCTGGCAGAAACTGTGACATAATGAATGGCATCAAAACCCTAAACCCCCAAAGTGATGCATTTCTGAAAGAGGATGCTCCGTTTTCATAAGCTAATATGTACGATGAGGGACACTTGGGACATGAACTACATCAGTTCAGGAGAACTTTACAAAGGAAAATACAGAATGGTGTGCCAAGACCGTCTAGTGTTGTACAGCTGGCATCCTTCATTGAGCCTTTTAAAGAAGTTTTGGAGCTCTTTGAACTGTACAGAGTGGATGACTCAATTCCAGTTAGTACGGCTTCCTGTGAACATAATTTTTCTGCACTAGAGCTGATGAAAACCTACCTTAGGTCCACTATGACAGATGAGAGATTGAGCAATTTGGGTGTACTGAGTATTGATTCAAGGTGGGCAAAGACCTTGAATCTGGATGAATTTGTTGATCTGTTTGCAAGAAAGCATAAAAAAAGCAGAATATGGGTGATGTAACAGAGATTGAATATGAAACTGAAAAAGACAGAATAAATTAGATTGTTAACAGAGCAAAAACCTTGAATCATGATTATCTTTGTAAAAAGCATGAGAAAATAGGTGTAGAATACAAAATATAGTGAAAATATAACTGAAAACTGCATATATAAAATGTTGAATTATATCAAACACCAAATTCTTCCTCTTAATACCCACAATGTACATTTAGGTAGAAAGTGATTGGCCCCTTTAACATAGCCATGGGTCCCAGCCTGGTACCCCCATTTCAAATGGCCTAGCCACTTAGTTATCACTTTTGCCTTGTGACATGGTGCCCTATCATGCTGAAAAAAGCACTGTCAAGCAAAATGCCCTTGCCTGTGAAGCCCCTTTGATGCAAAGCAATGATGACTGCAAGTGTTTCCTTGGAGGTAAGCATGGTTAATCGAAGAAGACAATTTCAAGCTCCACCCCCCTTTTAAAGCAACCAGTCTGCTCTTCTAATTCAATCAGCATGACTGAGTGATATCAGTTGCCTTGTTCTCGTTAACACTTTCAACCTGAGCTAACGAGATGATTGCTGAAATGTTGTTAGCAGGTCATTTTGTGGCAGGGCTGACATGCAGTGGAAATGGGGTTTTTGTGATTACGTTCATTTTCATGGCAAGGACTGACTTTGCAATTAATTGCAATTCATCTGATCACTATTCATAACTAGAGTTAATGCAAAATGCCACCATAAAAACTGAAGCAGCAAACTATGTGAAAACCAAAATTAACATAATTACAATTGGTGTGAATGAGTGTGTGGATATTGTCTTGTGATTGACTGGTGTCCTACTAAGGATATATTTTTGCTTCATGATGGGATCCAACAAGACCCTGACCAGGATAAAGGTACCTGACCTATAGATAGATTTCATCCATAGCAGGTAAATTCTTGCACTTGGCTGTAAACTAAGATCTGTTTGTGATGCATAATGATTATTAGCAATTTCTTGGTGGAGGAGGTATATGCCATCTAGTCATATGTCCAAAGTATGTGCATGATTAAAGGTCATGGTTTTTACCTTGAGCCTTTTCATAATATTTTTCACATAAGTGATGACAGTGAGCCACACATTTTGCAATGATGTTCATTACATTGCTATTTCTTCCTTCTCTATTTCTATTATTTAACAATGTCCATCTGCTGCTTCCCAGCTCTTCACATGGGATGCATTTTGAGTCTCAAGGTTGCATCTCAAGGTTTCTCTGTCATTGTGTTGCATGAGGTTAGGAATCTGGATCTAGACCATTACTTACTTACATTTACTGTATATAAAGCAGCTTTGTGCTTTAACTATCATTAAAACTGTTATAAATAAAAGTTAATTGAATTGTACCTGACCTCTCTATACACATGAACTGCCAAGAAAATCACGCAGACGGAAAATTTTCATCCAACACAAAAGCTCGGGTGACGTGCCTCCGCCTTGAATCGGACTAAATTGCTGAACGTCTCTGTGGAGATTTTTAGTGAGTTGTTCATCATTTTTATGCTTAATCATGAAGGCCCTTTTTTCCAAACGCTGATCTCCCATAGGCCACCTGGTCATTGTAAAGACAGTGTCTTGATGGCAATGCATTATCATCACATACCCACAGGATTAGAATTAATAGCTGTGTTTTTGCCACGCAGCAAAAAATAAGGCATTCAGCAGCAATATACAGCAAATAAAACAACTAAATTCAGATGAAACAATTAAATGACTGCTTTTTTAAGAGCTCATAGATATGCTACAGCACTCTTCTGCCCGTTAATCCTTGTAATACAATAGCGTGTGTGTGTGTGTGTGTGCGCACAGCTGCAATTTCAGTACAATGCCAGAGATTGGTAGAGGAATTTTTTAGTTATCCATTACTCTGCGTGGCTTAAACTGTTCAGATATACTTATTAACACTGACAGTCATACTAATAGCTAATAAAATTATCTGATTTATCTCATCAGAAAATTCAGAGATAATTCTGAGGTAAATCAGGTGATTCTGAGGTGATTCTTTGTGAATTTTGTGGTAAATAAAGCAATTCTGAGGTAGATAATGTAATTTTGAGGCAAATTGCTTTATTCTTGGGTAAATCAATCCATTTTCAGTTAGATCTGTAGTAATTCAGTAGTAAATAGGGGACGCAGTTTCTAGCTATGCCAGATGTGAATAATGAAATTGTAATGAAATAGTGAGGTACATCTGGCAAGTCTGTGGTAAATTAGGTCATTGTAATGTGATTCTGATGCTAAATGTAGCTTGATATACACAAATAAAGCAATTCTCGGGTCAAAGCAGGTAATCCTGAGGTAAACCTGGAAATCCTTCGACCAATCAGGCAATTCTAAGCTAAATCAGCTAATTCTAAGGGAATTTCAAACTAACTCTGAGGTAAATCAGGCTGTGCTGAGGTAAATCATAATTCAGACATAGTGCTTAACCAATTCAGATGTAAATCACATAATTCTGTGGGAAATTGTAATAAATTGTGAGGTAAATCATGCTTTAATGTGGTGAGTTTAAAGCTAATTCTAAGGTAAGTCAGACAAATATGTAGTAAATAGTGCTATTTTGTGCTAACAGATAATTCCTAGCTAATTCTGATGTAAATATGTGGCAAATCAGAAAATTCTGAGGTAAAACCTATCATTTTAGGGTAAACCTAAGGTAACATCTTTATCAAGAGGAAATTCTTGCTCATTAGAAATTTGCTAAACATGCTTTGGGCCATTATCAATAAGAATTGAGTTATTTGTCTTGTGTCTCTAATTGTCAAGCTGCTCGTTTCTGCAGCATATCAATAGCACTTTGCGACAATAGCCCTGAGTCCTGCTATAAACTGAACTTGACTTAATTAGCTTATGCTTCATACAAGATTTATTTATTAATTTATTTTGCCTATTTTCTTTTCAGCTATTTATCCATCTGTTCATTGATCCATTGAACACAATTGTACATCCTGCCACAGAGCACCTTGAGCTTAAAGGGCTTTGCGCACCAAGTCCATATTTTTCGCATGATTTTTTAAAAATCTGTCATGATGATGATAAAAATCATTATGCACAGAAGTCTGATGCGTTTTATTATTAGATTCATTCCAAAAATTTGCAATAAAAGACTAAACGGAGTCATCAAGCACTGAGGATGATTTTGTGGTCCTCTCATTTCCTGAAAGTAGAAAAAGAAAAAAAAAAAAAAAAAATATATATATATATATATATTAGATTCGTTCAATCTTGAGAAGGCATCAAGAACAAGGAGAGTGCTGACAAAGGAGCTGCGGAATTATCCTGATCGTTTCCAGATCTATTTCAGGACATCAGTGGTCCAGTTCGATACACTGATAGATTACAAGAAGGACATTGCTTCCATATATTTCCACTTCTTTTTCTTGCTGGCCCCCTGTCACCACCTGCCCTGTTCCCTTGCTCTGTAGCTGCCTGGAGCACAAAAACTACCGTCTACCTACCATCCGCAATTCAAAGCTGTTCTAAATCTCTGTGCTCTTTACATTGTTTACCATAATGTGCTTTGTTCTTGGAGACAAAGTGAATCAGCATACCAGACACCATCTTGGATGATGATGTTTGCATGTACGGTGACTCAGAGTAGTCAAACTCTATTTGATGTATGTGGAAAAACACAGAACATTGAACCTGTTCTAAACATTTTAATGATGGATGACGATTTCAGAGTCGGTGTGTAAATGCGATTGACACAAAGTGAGCTCCTATTTATTTTTCTATATGTGACAAGGTTGGACAAAAAGTACAGACTTGCTGCGCAAAGGCCTTAAGAGTTGAAGGAAGGACACTTGAAACTCACTTGAAGCCTTGACATGTGAGTTTTCATTCTCTGTGACATTAACAAGAGAAAGACTGCTATATCAACCCAGCGAAAATAGTATGGCGGCTGTAATGAAATATAACAATTCTCTAAAATGATAATGGAGTGGAAAAACAACGCAGAACACTTTAGACAAACTGAACACATGTATGAAGAAATATACTGAATAAAACTTTCATCTTTATAACTGGATCTTAGTGATGTTAGTTAATTTGGGTTAATATATCTCTCTTTTCTTTTGCACCGCTCTTACATCATCATCTGAAGGAAGATCAAATGGAGCCGCACTAATCCTGTGGGAACAAAACTAATCTTTGCCTCACCTGGGAATGAGAAAATGGCTGCCAGATTCAGTGAAATGGCATGATACCCCATGTCTGCTTTGCTCTTCCTCTCTAAATTCTGAGAGACTTGATGATCTGATATCCCATTGCTCATGAAAGCAGAGGACATTGTGGAATTCATTAACTCTACACAAGTGTGCCTAAGACACTTCTTCTCATGGTGAGACAGTAATGTGGCTCATTATGTCATGCTGTGAAACCCCTGAATTGATGCCACCTCGGACGACCATATACTGAGATCCGTATTGAAGGAGTTTGCATTAGCATAAGAGATACACACAGCAAAAACACACAGCAAAACCTCAGGATATTACTAAGAAACAAAAAGTGGACATTTCTGGACGACGTGTTGGGCCATAATGACAAAAGTTCGTCACTTTTGTATTGTTATTTTTAACAAAGCCCTCTCACCTATAACTTTGATGCACTAGCACATGTTGACTGCATGCTGTGGTGCGTGGGCTGGTGGTCTGTAGAGACATTTCAGAGCACGTCCTGAGGGTTCATCTATATTTAATGGCGTGCTAATTAGCAGCTGTTAAAGCTACATGTTATGTAGCCTATATATGTAGAAAAGCGTTCACAACTTTTGCAACAAGTTTATTCCTATGCAAATCAGGTTCCTTGGAAAATGATTTACTCTAAATAAAACATGACTCATATTAGCTCAGTTCCACCGGATGCACAGCACATGATTTCACCCCCATTTTTCAAAATTTGCAAACTAATTTTGGAGCTCTGTAAGAAAACATGGAATGCCATAGACAAATATACAAACCCAACATAACTTGTGGAGATCTTGGTGACATATTTTGTAATATACCTGATCTTTTTGCAGAACAGACAATCCTCGCTGACTGTGTCTCATCAACCAACTCCACCTCCACATTTCTCTCATATTTTTTGTGGTTTCTGTACAAAATAGTGCAAAAACAACCACCCCAGCATTGCCAAAGTCACATGTTAGACAGCTCTTGTGATTATTTTCACAATGACACAGGAAACTGTGATCAGGTGCACTTCATCAGGGCTTTCTCCAGGATAAAATAGTGTATTGCATGAGTCTTGACTGTGCTTGCTGGTGTAGTTTGCACACCGCTATGGCCACAAACCACCAGACTGCAAGCAATTCTGAGATTATGACTGTTATGCAATTATGTCCGGAAAGAGTTAAGTTAAATATTACATGCCATATTAATGTAGCAGCAGTGGTTTATGGTGGGTAAAATGGTGTTTGGGGATTTAACCTAGTCTATTTGTAAATGGTTTAAAAAAGACTACTTATTGTGGTTGCATATGCTGGTGTCAGTTTGCTAGTAGAAATAGAAGGTTTCTTAATGCTAGTCGCAACTTAGCCAGGTCTAAGTAAATATATAGATAAAAAAAAACAGGCAAAAATACGACTATAATATCTTTGAACTCTTATTCTGAAAGCGGCGAAATTTTAATATGAACCAATTTTGTGATGCGAGTCAGAAATGAGATCTTGCGACGACTGCCAAATTGTGGAAGGTAAACAATTCCCAATTTCCCAAGAAAAACATGCTCCAAAATCTCTTCCCTTTTCATTTCTCTCTCATTCCCTTTCCCTCCACCCCCGTCATCCGCCTACTCCTCTTTTCTGCGATCTTGTCCTCCAGTCCTCGACCAGGATCAAAGCGCTAACTGCTCCCACTTGTCCCCAACCAACAGCAAGCCATCATTTTCTCTATCAGCATTCAGCCCCCCAATGACAAGATTGGACTGAGTGTAGGGGTAAAAATAATATGCTGCAAATTGAAAAGGGAGAGTGGAGATGCTTTTTCAATCCCTGTTTCCTTCTGCTTCCTGAAGCTGGTGGGTTTTGAGAGGCAGCTGACAGAAACAGGCATCTCGCGCTTCCTCGTGTGTGTGGAGAGGGTAAGCCGTGTGTGCCGTGAAAAGATGAGAAGAAGAGAAACAGAAGGAGAGAGAGAGAAGGAAATAACCAACAGAAAGAAGAAAGTGGGAGTCCAAATCAAGTGGTCTATAACATTTTACTTCCCTGCTTTCTGTTTGTGCACTCTCACACATGCGAGGAGTGTCCATCAACACTTCAAGGTCAATCAGTAGTTGATCGGTAGAATTAGGAATAAATAAATAAAAAAAACAACTGAATGTGGTGTTATACGGAGGCAAAAATAACAACTAATAATAAAATGGTTTGGAAATGGTTTTTGAGTGTGTATTTTGGGTATGGCGCACACAGTGTTCATTATTTTTGTTTATTTATCACCTCATTAAAAACCCAGCTATATGATGCCTCACTTATGAGATTCTAAACCCTGTTTCTTGCGATCGCAGAGGTAGCATTTTGCCATGCTTGATTTTCACCTTGAAATAATCTAGGCAGCCTGCAGAGCGAGGTAAGTAGCACTCTTGATTCATTTCATTTATTCAAGTCTCAGAAAAAGTGCATGGAGGGCAAACTGTCATTTTCAACACTATCACGTTAAAAAAGACTGAAAGCAGAAAACAAAAATCATGAGAGACAGAAAAAAACCAAAATATTCATAATCACAAACAAGTAGGCTAATGATGAAATATTTAAATTGCCTGAGAATAATAAGAGCGTGATTATTTCAGCATGGCCCACTATAACCTTGTTCCTAGGTCTATTTATCCTCACAGTATTAGAGTGAAGCCATCAAGTATTACAGTCCTCCCGCCCTGCTTCTATCATAATTTACTGGTTCTTCATTAGCATGTAGAATTATGAAAATGACAAATCAGCAGTGATTTTTCTCAGCAGAGATACCCCCATGTAGCCACCACTAATAATTAAGACTGTGCCGTTTCCATAAAGACCCTCATTTTCTTTTAGGATTAGCATAATTCATTTTGTGCTGCAGGGACGAGAGAAGGGCGGCACCATGAGCTAGATTTATCAAACTGTGTCAGGAAAATATCCTCACTTGATCACCTGCGTGCAAAAAAAGGACCGTATCTCAGGATTACAGCGGCCGATGACAAAATATACACCCCGACAAACTTCTCTTTATATCTGCCCTGCTGGCAAATGATATTTTTTTCTGCACCGAATTCTGCAACGATTAAGTGTCATGGAAACATATTTCATATGTATGGCTGTGTGTAAACATTTTATTTAAATGCTTTCGGTGGCAGTTCATCCACGGGGAAGGTCAAAAAATGGGTACTGCAACAAACACTACTAGAGGCCCATTGGGGCAAGAGTCATGCTGCCCCATGCTCGGGGGAGGGGCAGAAAATGAGAATGCACTAGATTAAAAATACTCCACAGCCAACAGGATCTTATTTTATAGCAAATAATTCAGAATTAAACTCAATAAAGGGCAGAGTGTTTGACTATTATGTACAGAACCATTTCTTTTGTAACCTGAATTGCAAAAGATTGGGAGAGTGAAAGGAGAAAAAAAAATGTCTTTTTTTTCTAATGCATGATCTTTTCGGGTAGATTTACATGGGCTGGAACCTTTGCTGAAACCGGGGCAACGCCAGTTAATGATATCAGCTGTACTGTGTTTGTCTCACATGTGGGAACACACATGCTGTATACATAGATGAACAACTTTAGTTACTCTAAAGCATTACTTTAGAAAGTCACTAGATAGAAGCCTATACTGTCATGTCAGTCAAGTTTTAATGTCATCCTGCATGGCCAAAATCTACGATTACAAGCTGGTGCTGGTTGCTTGAATATTTACAAGAGCAATTCATGTTTGTTCATTCGTACATACAAGCATGGTGACCTGGATAAATAAAAAAGCCTTTATATGGTGAAACCTTCTACTATAATGTCTATAGTATGGGTAAATACAGGCTTACATGACTTGGGATGCATTTCTTTTTGCACATATGCCCACACAAGTAAAGTTCTAGCACATCATGAGTTCAAGACACTTAACCTTCAACTCTTTAGTTGCATCCTGTCACAACTGTACATGGCTTTGGATCAAAGCATCAGCCAAACAAGTGAAATTTACATGAAAACTAAACTTTAAAATATAATGATCACCTGTACATATATTATAGTACATTCCTGTAAATATATTATACAGTTTGTTAATACACTATAAATTTACGGACTTTACAGTACTCTGCTGGTAGTAAATTACCATAAATGTTACGGGAAATTTAGCTAGCAAAGTTTTAGATATCTCTGTCATGTCAACGGCACAAACGGCGTCACAATATAACAGACTACAGAAATGGGCGCGAACTACAAAACACACAAAGAATGCAAAGTATGCCAAGTTTGGACTTGCGTACTTGGTAGTACAGACTCGGCACGTTCGAGTCATGAGTACAAAGTCCCGCGGATGGAAGGACGCCGTACGGTCATTCTGCAATTGGAACAGGAGCGTACTTGACGTTATCATTAAAGAGGGCGGGAAAAGGGTCAATCGTGGACATCTCCGAAAACTCTGGACCAAATTTTCACATCGGCACTTTCTTGATAAATTACCTACAGGCTCGAAGTCCAAATAACGACATTCTCAACTTCGTTTCATAACATACAGCTGTGAGTTTGCTCTTCGATCATCCCACTGAGTTTGGTATGAAATGCATTCTGGGATATCTGACTGTCCAAAGTCCACACAAGTCACCTCCTGATGCAGCCTTGATAATACGGGCGGAGCAAGAACACATCCGGGTATTTAGACTGTACTTGGCTAGATGCAGACTTTTGATTGGTACACAAGAACACAAATACAGACAAGAACGCAGATTGAGAATCAGCCACCAACTCTGTCAAGTTCCCAGTCACCATCTTACTAATCATACACACCTGATGTGCGCTCAAATTCGGCAAACGTTCCGGGTGAGTGGGTTTTCTCTGAACTTGTGCTTTAACCGTATGTGATGTACGCAAGTTAGCTGAAAGTAATGACCACAAAGGGCAAAGATACAATCGCTTAGCTAAGGCTAATGATAGATAATGGCAGAATGCAGAAATGAGGTTTCAGAAGAATCAATGTAACTGACAGTTAGACAAGTTAACCACTTAAATGATAATAAGAAGATTAAATAAAATCCAGCGCATACATATACACTGTTTACTGGATAACTTTCATCTGGGCAGTCATCTCCCTTAGTGCGGTGTCCGTGTTTGGCTTGCCAAGATCGGCTCCTCAGACTGTTTGTGTGTGTTCACTTAATCATGAACACTGCACAAATACCCAGCAGTTCTCTCTGAAGTATCTCCTCTGTGTATTCTTGCCTGACATTACCAAGCCGGTATACTCCTGTGCGCTTTGATATTTTGGTTATTGATCTTGTTTCTGCTTGTTTTATTCTTTCCTGTTTGAGTCTGTTTGTACATCACTTGAGCCTTGGCTGTTTGTCGACTATGACTTTCCTCCTTGTTTTGGTTGTTTGCCTGTTTATCTCTAAAGCGTTCTGACCTGCAGTTGTTGCCGTCTGACAATCTATAACCAAATGAATAGTTTGTTACCACTGCGCTAGTTAAACTGACACCTGATCTCGTCAGAAAAGTATAATCTCGGACAAATTGTGTAGGCAAGGTTACAGAATGAACAAGAACATTTCCATGTAGTTTTGGTGAAAAACCCATTCCCATAAAGACCTGATATTTTTAAAGCCCCAATTTCCCTGCTTACGCAGCACCATAAGACGTATTTCCCTTGCAAAGTCATTCAGAATGTGAGGCGGTGTAACTATTTTGTAAAAGAAGTCATTTAAAATGTCACATTTCCATGAACAGAGCCGAGAACCGCACAGTGTGATCTCACCATCATGGCAATTTGCTTGAAGTTTCAAAAGCTCTCATTTATAACAAAGTAAAATGAGGAACTTCCTCATTAGGATGCCTGGGGCAATTCGGCTTACCATCACTCTGATTAATTAGAGAGCTGGAAGTATAATGTGTGTTGCTGAGCTGCGAGAGCACTTCAGCTTCAATCCGGGCTTGAGGAAAAAAAGAGAATTCACTAAGCAACCTTATGCAACTATGGATTTCAATTTATGTTAGAAGAGTCTGTAAGGATCTCACTGGCTATCACTGATGAGCTTTCAGTATTATTAGTGCATAATAATAACAATAATAATAATAATAATAATAATAATAATAATGTATTTAAACGATTATTTTCCTTGTTTTAAAATTGAATTGTGCCACACAGTTAATTAAAACTTAGTCACATTTTAATTTTAAAGTTTATATTTTGATCTTGAGTTACACTGCTGGTTTTTTTTTTCATTCATTCATTCATTCATCCTAACCATTTATTCCTGTCCCCAGGGTCACGGGAGAGCCGGAGGCATAGGTCGCAAAGCAGGCTCAACCCTAGACAGGGCACCAATCCATCCTAGGGCACACACACACACACTCACTAGGGGCACTTTAGAAACACCAATTAACCTAATATGCATGTCTTTGGACTGTAGGAGGAAACTGGAGAACCTGAAGTAAACCCACGCAGACACAGGGAGGACATGCAGACTCCACACAGAAAGGACCCAGACCACTCCAAGCAGGGATTGAACCCGGGACCTTCTTGCTGTGAGGCAAGCCACCGTGTCGCCCCTGTTTTTTTTTTTCCATATCCAAGGTTAACGTTTGACCTGTTAAGCCATGTTTAAAATGAAGTATTGCAGCACTTAACTTAAAACTTTAGCTCAAGAAATAGTAATTGGCTCAAAACATAATTCTAGTGCAACTCCACAAAAAAAGCATTTAAAATATATTTTTAAAAAAAGCCTATTAAAATTATGGCGGATAATAATCCACTGTTTTATCATGACAACAGCGTCAGCCTGTCTATGTACCCGATTTCACCTTTATCTAATAGTTTCATCCCTCATATCGGAAACATAAAGCAGTGATGGATTTCATCATCCATCCAGTTTGCCTCTCCATCATCTATATGTACGACAAGGACGCTCATAAACCACATGAATTATAGATCTTAAGAGGGATCCAGCAGTTTGGCGTGACTTTCCCGAAGGATAGTTCATAAATCGTTAATCTGGCGGCCATGGCTGGGCCTGACAACGAACTTTAGTCACTTGAGTTTCATGAAAAGAATACAAAAAGAATATAACAAGAATCGACAAGCTCATTATTTTTAAACAATGATGACTACCCAGGTAGAGTAGTGCATACACACTGATGACATTCTTACAGTGGTAGGTATAGTAGAGTATTTTACTTAAATAACTGTACACTCTATTTAAATAACTGTAAGCAAGTATAGATTTAAGTCTGATGTGCAGTTTACCTGTGTAGAAGTGACATTTCTTGAAAAAAAAGAAGAAAAAAGATCAGCTTTCTTGCCCTATGTAAATCACAGTAATTGAAATATGTCAATAACGGGATGAACTGATTCACTTGTTCTCTCAGCTCCGTGCATCTCACAACATCCACTTCATCTTCATCGTGAGGATCTATAAATATTGACTCAAGGAAGTCAATGGCATACTCTCTCTCTGTGTGTGTGTGTGTGTGTGTGTGTGTGTGTGTGTGTGTCTGTGTGTTTAATGATTTACTTCTATATGCTTCTCAGTGCAAAGTTGTGCATCAGTTATTCTGACCTTTAGCACAGTTCATATCCGCTGTAATAAACTTTATGAGTTGCATAATCTTCTCATTACCGTCACCCTGGAGGGAAATTGGGTTATTATTTTAATATATTAAGTAATCGTATTATTATAATATCCATAATATGCCGGCACTATATAATTTCTCTTGCCTTGTACGTCAATCATAGGTTGTGAGGTCATAAAAGCTTTCAAACACCATCAATGCACCATAATAGCACTTACAAAATTATTAAATGTTCGTGTATGATGTCTTTTCAAAAAAAAAAAAAAAAAAAAAAAAAAGATTTTTTCATATAAACGATGTTTTGATCTATCTTCGTAATTAATAATCTTAACTCCAGAAGCTAGCCAGCTAGCTAACATGAGCCAACTTGACACGATTTCTGACAGGATTTTCAATTCCTTTTCATAATTCGTAATCTTCACTGTTTCATAGCCACCCAACTCACAGAAGTTTCAAGCCATATTTATAATTAAATGTCTCTACTCCTAACACTAGCCAGCTAGCTACTATGAACTAGCCTGGCTGGCTTTCTGAGAGGGGCTAATATGCAGATATTTATGAAAGGATTTTTTATCGAAATCTTCATAATTAGACAACTAACCTGACATGATTTTTTTTCCCAGAAGCTCTAGTCCTATTTATAATTCATAGTCAGCAAACTAGCCTGACAGGATTTATATAAAATACATCATACTGTATATAAATGTTCATCTGTTAAAACTAGCCAGTTAGCTAACATGAGCTAAACTGACACAATTTCTGACAGGATTTTTAATTCCTATTCATAATTCATAGTCTTCGCTGTTTCATAGCCACCTAACTCACAGAATTTCAAGTCATATTTATAATTAAATGTCTTTACTCCTAACACTAGCCAGCTAGCTACCATGAGCTAGCCTGGCTGTCTTTCTGAAAGGGGCTAATATGCAGATATTTCTGAAAGGATATTTATCTAAATCTTTATTATTAGACAACACGAACTAACCTGATATGATTTTTTCCCCCTATTAGCTATTTTTTCCCCAATATGAGCTATCCTGACAGGATTTATATAAATGACATCATACTGTATTTAAATAAATGACATCATACTGTATTCATCTGCTAACATGAGCAGTAGGCTAACATGAGCCAACCTGACTGGATTTCTGAGTGACAGTCAGTGTAAATAATATTCACTGCTAATGCTGGCAAAATGAAGCAGATCTAGCTGAAAGTCAGAAGCATATAATAAGCTTAGCTAACCCTACGGGCAAGCAGTTGGCTGTTTACATTTATCTTCACATAGCTGTAAGTAAAATCAGTTTGACCCTGTTGTTTGCAAAATGTTGCACCTTGTCCCATTTCAACTAGCTGGCTGTTTACACCTTGGTGTTTACACACTGGCGCGCAGATGCTCTGCGTGAGAGTCTCGGCTTGCTCATCAATTACGGTAATAAAAGACATACATGGAAGGCCTCGAGTGGAAGACACATCTCCGAATCTCAACATGGGCTGCAACCATCTGGGTGATAATTACAGTGATTACATTTGTTACTCCTTTAGTTCCATTTGCTTACAAAATGACTATGCTGGAAATGTCAAAATGTTCCACTTTTTTCCCTCAGGGTGGACAAAATCTAGTAATATTGCTACAGAATGACACCTGGCACAGGATGACCGGTGAGTGCTCATGAACGATACGTCACTGAAAGTAAGACATTTGATAATATAACTCGTAGCTCCTGCTGTGAGCTGGAAATATTTTTGTCTTATTAATGTATAAATCATGTTTTTGTAATAATTCTGAAAAGTGTAATGTAGAAAGAATGAAAAAAATGAGTTTATATACTGCATTCCTTTGTATAGAAAATGATTTCAGGCTCTTCTCTGATTTTAGCCCCACCCCCAAATATAGATCAGGCTGTGATTGGACATCGATTGCATTTCAGTGTGGCACAAATGCATCGCAGTGATTAAAAAGGAAGTTCAGTGCAACTAGAAATTTCATTGTTTAATTCCTTAAACATCAATAACATGCCACTAAAACAGAATGATGCAATGCAAGAACAATGCAACAAAGGTTTTTTTTTTTCAGCGTGCAGGTTTTCGGCATGTCACTTTTAAAAAGCAATACTGTCTGTATCGTATTTAAGTGAATATTATAGTTGTAATTATAATGGCATAATATTCATTTTTACTGTGTGTTCAGTGTTTAATTCTTACAAATCCAATCCACTAATGAGGAGACCAGGTATGAGCAACTACATTCCAAAATAAAGAGAAGAGGTCATGCTACTTTCCTGTTTTATATTCAATCACGTTTTGCAGAAGTAAGAAATGTGCTTCCCGTAA
>JAOVVH010000059.1:6761247-6772056 GCA_028566435.1 Scorpiodoras heckelii | reverse complement strand
CTCAGCACTGCAGTGACACTGACGTGGTGATGGTGTGTTAGTGTGTGTTGTACTGGTGTGAGTGGATCAGACACAAAGTATGTAGAGAAACAGATGGACTTCAGACTTTAATTGTAGAAGTGCAAAGTGCAGAAGTACAAAGTATGCTAAGTGGAACTGAGAAAATGAACAATGAGTGTAGAGAAAAGGAGGTGGTCATAATGTTACGCCTGATCCTGGTATGTATTATGTACATTTGATACTGCATAAAAAATAATAATGCTTGCATTAACAGTGCAGTAGGGTGCAGCTTTTTAAAATACTAGTCTGTAAAAATCTTTTAGGTAAGAAATAAAAGATAATTGGATGTTCTGTGATAGAAAATGAGTCAATCACAGGTTGGTCTGATGAATTTCCTCAAAGTTAATTATTTTCCAAATACAGAATGTGCTTTATTCAAGTCTTATAGTAGCAATTTGCCAAAGCTAACATTTATTTTAACTTTTTAATTCAGAAAAAAAAGTAGCTTTTAATCCATTTACAGGTGTGCTTAATGGTAGGAGACATCCATGAAACAAGTTAACATTTCCACTGCTGTTTTTACCCTGCTCACTCATGACTGTGCTGCAAAGTTCAGTTCAAATTACATAATCAAGTATGCTTGATGACACCACAGTTGAGGGCCTCATCAGCAACAACAATGTGTCAGCATGCAGCGAGGAGGTGAAGTAGCTTGTAAAATTGCATACAGACAACAATCTATCTCTTAATGTTGAATAAAGAGATGACTGTTGACTTCACAGGGACCCAAGTAGACAACTCAGCACTGAACATCATTGGAACAACTGTGGAGAGAGTCAAAAGCTCCAAGTTTCTTGGTGTGCATGACTGTGGACCTCTCCTAGACACTCACCACCACCTGCCCAGACCACTCCACCCGGAGATCGAACCCGGGACTTTCTTGCTGTGAGGCGACAGCGCTACCCACTGTGCCACTAATGAGAAGTGAAATGAAATAATTTGTATGAGAGTTAATTAGTCTAGACATGAAAAACAGGACAGATAACCAAAAACTGGCACCAATTTTAAGCATATGAACAGAAGGGAATTGCCTTACTCTTTCTGCTGAGATGAAATAAGACGGTAAAGCTAAAAAGGTGGATTTGATGATTCCCTCAAGGCTACTGTGTGGTATATGCACATTGCTACAGCCTGTGGCATGGTAGCGCAATCAGAGATGACAATCACAGGTACTCATGCAGACTCTTTGGCCCTTTGGCTCAGCAGTTGCCTCCGGTTTGATCCTTTTCAGACCGAAAAGATGAGAGAACTTTGCATTGTTTTGTCAGCTTTGGATCAAAGCTGGAGCAGACCCGAGTCAAAGGTGGATGTTTCTGTATATCGCTTTATTGATGCAAGATTGATTTCTATCCTTTGATGATTTGCATGGAGAATCTGGAAATTAAAAATCCCGGAAAGACAAAATTGTCTTCAGCATTATTTGTGGACTTCTATAGGAACTTAATGAAGAAAAGCAGATGGGGTAAACTATTCAGCATTGTGGATAAAATGTTGACTCTAGATCAGACAATGAAATGAACAACAGAAAGGAAATAATTTGACAGATGCTTATCAATGAACACAAAGCTTTGTTCGCATTCGAATTTTTATTGGCCCAACATTTCCGTTCCCTGTCTCTTCTTCTTTTCGTTCTCTCTGACCCCCAAACTCCCTCTTCTTCTTCTTTTCTCTAATGTTTGTGTGTGAGATACGTTTTAAGGTGTCCCATGAAAAGAGGCATGGTTTTAAGACAGGGAAGTAATCTTCTGCTCTGTCCGAGTTGGAGAAAGATTATTAAATTATTCTGTGAAGTTATCCTAAGCAATTTGTTTAAATGTTTCCTAGATGTGGTTAATACAAAATGACATAGATGAAAGAAAAGTAAAGAAAAAAGAAATGTGATTACATTGGCAAACTGTTTTACTCTCTAAAATGCATTAGTTCTTCTATCTAATAAAACTTTTGCCTAGAAGTAAGTAATAAAACACGATACACACAAATACAGCATTGCTACCCTACTACTTACATATGATTATTAGAACTGAATATGAGATTTATAAAGAAAGTATACTTTGCATGTCAGAAATACTGCATTCTGGAACTTCATATTGATTCGATGACCGTATAAGAAACCATTCATGCATAGCTACATGACTTGAGAGAAAAGGAAACAGATTACTAGCACTGAGAAAGAATTAGAAACCGATATATCATCACAAAACGAGTTGACAGGTTAATATTTCCTGATAAGAATAAACTAAAACGACAGCCAATATATAATGGTTAATTGACATTAGCAAGAAACTTTTCCTAGACATTTCCTAGGTGAGGCATGAACTCAATATAACATTAGAACTTCTTGATTTAAAAAGGTTTTTTTTTTAATCAATGTCCTTGGGGGTCCCGGGGGAGACGACACTTCTTGTTTCCGTCGCTAGGTGATACAGTGGGTTTGCAGGCAGAATCACTGTCAACTTGCTGAAATACAGCTCATTAACAGGAGCTGGTGTCAGTCAGAATCCTGAAAATGTTGACATCCTGTCTTTATGAGAAAAAGTCTTTTGGAACAGTTTTCTGGGTCTCTCCTTGTCAGCTCCTATATCTGGGACTAATTGATGGTCCTTGGAAATGTCTTGAGTTAAACAGAAAGCCATTAAAATGCCTGTGCATGGGGGTGATACATGGTAAAGCTACACTTTGTTTAAATCAATCAATGGTCTGATACATTATTTCTTGCTCCTCTCTGGGCATGACAATGAACCAAATTCGGCATGGGTACTCTGACATAGAATTGTAGAGTAGCTGGCACCAAGACATGTGGGTTCTTTATGCTTTCAGCAATAAGACTTTAATACATGAAAGTGACACATTATTGTCACTGGGCTGGCGCACAGTGAAAATGAACCTCCACAATGAAGACACACTAAGGGGCAGTGAACACACATGCCCGGAGCGGTGGGCAGCTCTGGCTCGCGCCTAGAGCGCCACTGAGGGTTAGGTGCGTTGCTCAAGGACACTTCAGCCAAGTCCTGTCGGCCACGAGAATCGAACCCGGGACCTTCCGATCACAAGACCACGACTTTATTTTATAACCCATTAAGCTTTGCTCCTGCAGTTTGGCTAAAAAGACAGCTCAAATTATATAGCAGTCTGGGACCATGAAACAAAGATGCCTTGCCGATCTCTGGGCTCATCTCTGTAGATGGACTGCCACTGTACACCTGCTCAGTACACCTTCAAACATCCAGAGAATTTTCTAGAAACGTCACTACATCCTATTAACATGTTGCAACGTTCTTGTCCTAATGAAATCCTGAAGTTTTCCAAATTCTTGCCACAGTGCAGGTCGTGTTGCATTCTAATGAACAGTGGAGCAATAAAATGGCGACTTCATAATACTCACTAGTACGTCCTAATGCATAATATTTAATACTTTTTTTAATCGAAAGTGTCTTCGCTATCAATAACTGAAAAATTTTAAAGAAATTAGAATGAAATTTTTGGACTTTGTTTCAAGTTTTTGCTCAAAAAGTTACAGATCCTCACTCCAGCCATAACCTAAGCATAACTTTATGCTTTATAATTAGCAAGCACACCCTTGGTACAAATTTGCAAGATACTGCTTTCTTGAAGGATTATTTAGCAAAAAGTTTGCTAATTTGAATTGTTTTACCACTTTCTAAATGAATTTATTGAATATGGTCTCAGATTTCTAGTTCCACTGCCGACATATGGCCCATAAATAAATAAGCAAAGTATCTTTTGCAAAGTCTTGCCGATATCCTCGCTATCCCGATTGTCTTTTCTGTGTATAATTATTCACTATCCTTTCCCTGATCACTCTTTTGGATGATCCTTGTCATAAAGCACTTCTAAGATCCTTTATACCCTCTGCAAAGCCACAGCTTTCTCTGGACACCACCTGATTTCAGCTAGATAAGGTAAACAACATCAAAATGCCCATGATCTATTCCGCTGCAGCTCCACCAGGCTGAATGCTAAGCAGCCTTTCATCCAGTTTTTAAATGGGAATTTACCACAGCCTATGGACAAAGGCATAACACAATGCATAGCACCGTCGTTATTTTACTAAAATGAAAGGGAAACTATCCCCAGAATCCCAGCCAGAATGTGAGGTTAAGATGTGACATCTTGAAGGGGAAATTTCATTTATCTCGCCCTAACCATCTTAAAAGAAAGGTCCTGCAATGTATTATGCTGAGTTTCAGCTTTAAAGCTTCACTAATGCTGAGATTAAAGCTGAAATATCTGACATTTCGGGTCATTGATATTCTACGGAGGATCCGCTACACTTCAAACCCGATTCCTCACATAGCTTTATTGTGGAGATGAAAAGTGCATCAACTAAAAATACTGACTTCCTGCCGAAGAGGAGTGAATATTAAATAAGGAATAAACCAAGATGTAAAGTGGGGTTATTGTTAACGTTCCAAAGTTGATCTTTGTCCTCCATGCCCTGAACTTTTTTATTCCTCTTATACCACAACAATTTGCAGTGATTTTTTTAATTTACTTATTATTTTATTTTTATTATTGTTATTTTATTTATAGATAGTTACATTTAATGTTTGATGAAGCAAGATAGTTCTGGTTCTCACTGACATTATAGCAGGTATAAACAGTCATTCCCTTTTTTTCTTAAAGATAATAAGATATCTATCTATCTATCTATCTATCTATCTATCTATCTATCTATCTATCTATCTATCTGTCTATCTATCTATCTGTCTGTCTGTCTGTCTGTCTGTCTGTCTGTTTATTTATTGGTGTTTTTTATTGATTAAAAAAACTTTGCATTTTGCTTTTTGGGCACATGGATAGAATCTCATGCCAATGCAAATCTCATGATATTTTTCTTTTCTTTTCTCTCTCTCTCTCTCTCTCTCTCTCTCTCTCTCTTTCTCTCTCTCTCTCATTTGATGCTTTTACCCAGAATGATTTCCAAGTGAGTCGGAATCCAATCCCAGGAAAGGGTGGTGCTCAATAGTCCACCAGTAGTGCTGGCCTCTAGGGCTAAATAGCTAAACAACCAAGTGTCCTTGCACTGTATCTTTCGACCTATCAGATTGACCGAATTCCCACCTTTGAAACTGTACATGTGTCACTTTGCATGCTTTTTCTTTCCTTTATTCTTTTCCATGCTCTTCACCTCTGTTAACATATGAGCTGGTGTGATTCTGTTCTCCGCATAGCATTATAGCGCATGCCCTAAGCTAGCCAAGCCAAGCACATGCCGATGTTTTATTGAGCAGCTGCTCCCGTGGAATAGATTCACGGTCTTACAGAAGCACCACGGGGGATTTCTGTGGTTTTCTACACTTTTAACAATCAGCCTTGAGCAGCAATGATAAAAGAACACCCCCCAAACCCCCACAACCCCGGTGCAAAAATCCAATCCCACTCATGGAAACACTCGGCTTAGACCGAGTCTGAACATCATCAACCAGTCAATATCTGCGGCCATCATGCGTGGCTTTGGTGTAAAGCTGGGAGAACATTACTCAAGAGCCTGATCTGGTCTCACAATCTCTATTTCAGGCACAGACTTTCTGCAGATTTCTACGCCACTCTATATCCTTTATGGATTTTGAGCTGTTCAGGAAATGCTCAATTTTGAAAACATTTTGTAACGATACCATTTAAGTTTAGATATGCTAACATTGGTTAAAATAAAAAAAAAAAAGAAAAGAAAATAGCACAGTACCACAATACCACAGTGAATTCGCTTTTCTATTTTCTGAATATTATTTTGTGTGTTGTTTGGTCTGAATGGTGTTTTAATGAATAAAAAGAGGTGTCGTATGTGTAACCATGGCTAGAACATAGATGAAGTGCCTATTGGCACGTCTGACAGACACAGGAACTCATAATATGTGGGGTCCAGGTTTAATTTCATGTGAACCGTCACGTTGGTCCAGTAGGTCTGATCACACCAAGGTGTGTGTGAGGTAACTGAATAGCATTCGGGAGGCGAGTCTTGGCATATGTATTAATCTTTGTGTCGTAGCCGTGTGTTTGAACTTGCTTGGATGTATAACACTTTCCATCATCTTCATCTGCAAATGTCATGCTTGTTCCCCAAATGGGAGGAAAGAGGCGTCCAAATATAAATAAAGCAAAAGTAATCTAAATGAATATTTGTTTCAGGGAGTCGGTGGCTCCCAGTCATTTCGTCTGTAACAAGCAAAAAATCTGCCTCATTAATATTCATGCTGGTTTTCAAGCAGATCGACTGGCTCATCTCATGAATATTGATGCAGCCTTTCCGTGCAGTTTAAGCAATGTTCGCTTCACATTAGCCGTTAATGAATCATTCTCGTCTTGCTTTATATTCATACAGGCGGCTCTGGCTGTGGAACCAGGTTCACCGATTGTTACCAGTTCAGAAATCTGACTGAGTCACCAAAAGAAGTCACTGATAGAAAAAAACTAAGCTTACTGAGCATCAGACGAGACGGTTAGTTAATTCCATCTATAAATGTAAAGCATTTCAGTACAAATGGAAACAGGTGCATTATGGACCACAGGCTGTGACTATTCGGCCTGGCATTGAAATCGAACCGTTGTATTACTGTCTATGCCGAGCGTCTTTCTCTCCTGCTGTTACGACTCATTTGTCACCACCAGAAACCCATTTCATTTTCTTTCTTTTGCAGCTTTACCAAGGCTGCGTGCTGTCATGCATGCATGAACACTTTCTGTGTTAAGTCAGTGCCTCTGCATTTCTACAAGAATATTACGAATCCGGACATTCTACAGACATAATGTATGGTATGCATGGAACTTGATACGAAGATGACAATAAAATCATAAATTCATATCCGGCCATGCCACTTTCCATCAAACGATATACCATCATTTTGTCATTTAATGGCGTAATCACCGAAAACCGTCTTAATCCAAAGTACTCATCGTAAAATGCTCTGGCAACCGTCTTTCTGTCTTCTGCTTAAGCCACAGCTCTAACTCAAGAGTCCTGATATGATCGAAGCATGCCAGCATGACAATAAATATCAACGCTCCATTTTTACCGAACCAAAATAAGAAAATAATTAATATTAAGTCTGTAGCCGATAATGAGCCGTGCCATAACATCTACTATAAAATGGATAATAAAACATGCTGACTAAAGGGCATGCAGGAATGTGACCTAATGCTAAGCTGTCTAATGCTTTCTTTGGCAGCTAACTGAAACGGCACACTAATGAACACATTAGGACTGCCATGGAGTGTTTGTGATATGGATAAGTCTTGCCTTGACTTTTTACTTCTACCATTTTTACTATGATTATATGACACAAAACCATAACAGAAGACACGGGAACCGTTGCACAAGACCCAGTGACCCCAAGCACAAGACGCAATAGTAGACAGTCTCTGTATTTTGTTAATTTTGCTAACAAGAAGGATGGCATTCCCTCTCACCCCCCTTCAAACTGCCTACAGCACAAGGCCCAACAGGACGAGAACTAATAACCCGTATTACAATAACCATAAAATCACAACACAAGACTGAATAGCCAATTAAACAAGACCAAACAACAAATAGGGCAACATCCATATAACCTTAGCAACAGCCCCAATAAATCTAGTACAGACCCAAAAATCTACAGAACTAGCCCGGATAACCAACAGCACAGCAAAGACTGATAGATTGATCTTACTGCATATTGTCCTGAATGTGTGGTTGACATAGAAACCAGAACTCGTCATGGATGAGATTCTCTCACTTACCTGTGGACAGAGAAAGAGACATGAGTTAGAACAAAACAGTCCCAAGCCACACACTGATTTATAACGAGATAAGAATAAAAAAAAAAAACCCAGCAAATAACTGATGCAGGACTTCGGATCAAACCCTAGTGAAATTTAAGTGCATTGAGGACATGATTCAACACCGAGCTCCAACTATTAAACCATGTTGAAAATCACAAAATCATGATAACTTTCTGTAACACTAAAAGCTTCCATAGATGTCGATCGCTTTATATACGCACTGACGGATGCAACCAATGATGTACATAAGTGGTGGTGCTATGTATTTCGCATAGGCTACAGTACCAGTTTTTCTGGTACTTCAGCGTAACATTGACTTGACTTTGTCACAGTGTGCAAAACAATACCTGTTCTCGATTTGTTTCCATATATACTGAACAAAAATATGAACGCAACACTTTTGTTTTTGCTCCATTTTTCATGAGCTGAACTCAAAGATCTAAGACTTTTTCTGTGTACACAAAAGGCCTTTTTCTCTCTCAAATATTTTTCACAAATTTGTCTAAATCTGTGTTAGTGAGCACTTCTAATTTTGCCGAGATAATCCGTCCACCTCACAGGTGTGCCATATCAAGATGCTGATCAGACAGCGTGATTATTGCACAGGTGTGCCTAAGGCTGGCCACAATAAAAGGCCACTCGAAAATGTGCAGTTTACTTTTACTGGTGGGTCAGAAAACCAGTCAGTGTCTTTTATGACCACCATTTGCCTCACACAGTGCAACACATCTCCTTCGCATAGAGCTGATCAGGCTGCTGATTGTGGCCTGTTTAATGTTGGTCCACTCCTCTTCATTGGATGTCGAAGGTGCTGGATATTGTCAGGAACTGGAACACGCCGTCATATACGCCGATCCCGAACATGCCCAGTGGGTGACTCTTTGAGTTCAGCTCATGAGAAATGGGAGCAAAAACAAAAGTGTTGCGTTCATATTTTCGTTCAGTATACATTCCACATCTCTGCTCCTCAACTCCTCAACCCTATATTACAATCTCAAAATCATATTAGTCTCACCCAATGTACAGCTGATTGTACCTTCAGCCTGCTTTCTTTATTTTATTCTTCACTGACTTCCTTGCTGTTTTTCCAGCACCTTACCTAGTTGACGTCTCCACAGTGGTGAGTAGCGAACATATTAGTCAACTAGTCTACGCAGCCGCAAGCAACCCCAGCCCAGGAAGTTCCCGACTTCCTAATTCCTCACTATAAACTCACACCAGGTTAATTATTCTTTGCCTTTTTCTGTATTGTGTAAGTCTGAGTGTTGAGACTCCACATATTGTTTTCCTGACCCTTCCCCTCGTTCCTCTTGACCTGTTATTGGATTAACCTTTTGTCAAGTTTGTTCTGCTTGATTGTGTAGTGACTTTATTTTACCCTGCTTCTTCAAATCTATTGTGCTTTGTATACTAATAAACCGCTGTACTTGGATCCTCATCCTGGAAGGCTTCACCGCTCTCATAAAGATTAAGCAAACATTTTACACTAAAATTATATATAAAAAAAAAAAAATGTAAAAACAACAATGTAATTAAATTAATTAGAAACAAAGGACATTTCAGTGCTTTTTTGTACGTTAGATTTATTCGTTTAAATTGAACGGAAAATTTTCACGTAATTGTAATCCATACGTTCTGACATTCAGGGTCAAATATTTTTTTTGAGTGTTCATTACTGCCTCATAACTCTCTGAGAGACATGACACCTCGGGTGAGTTTAATGACATGCTGCTGTGTGTTGAAGAGTTGGGCTGAGAGGATAAGGAATTTAATCATTTGGCAAATACTGGTCGCTTTCGCACACGCGGATTGACACAAAAAGTTTTTAATGAAGCTGAATGTCAAACTGAGGTCTCATTTTCCATTACGAGAATTTAATAAAACAGGCCAAACATTACTATCTAGAGTCAGGATCGATTTATAGGCACAAAGTGTAAACCAAGAGGGCTAGGAGGTCAAAACCCAGAATTAGCACTAAACTAGACTCGAAACAACGTAACTTATAAACTGGTGTTTAAAACGAGGTTTATAGGCTTCCAAGTGGTGCAAAAGAAAGGCGTTTCCCCTATCACCCAGAGATAGCAAGAATCCTAATGATGCCACAGTCATCTATGGCTGGGAATCCAATAGTCCTTTTCGACCAGAATCCAGGATTCTTGACCAGTTTTGAGCAGAACCAGGGTGTCGCGCAACACACAGAAGACGCAAACGGTACCCGCAAAATCGCAGATTAGCTGCGCGCTTTTGTTCTGCTATTAGAGAGATTTATTTTTATCCAAAAAAACCCCCAAATATGGCTCAAACATTAATGATAAGAACATGTAGAAGACTATTCCATGCAGTGCGAGTGGTATGTATGATGCGTTTATTTGCCGACATGTAGCCTAAATGAGTGTAACAGAAACTCTGAGTCAGCAAATACATAATTAAGTTACTTAATTTGTCATATCATATATAAAACAAAGCATAGGGTGGAAAAAGGAAATGTTTTATCGGCAGACCACTGTATGCTCCATTTTTTCCCGATGAGTATACACACTTCCAACCTGTAGATTATGACACGCCCACTATGGTTTGCACCGAAAACGTATTTTTTGGAACCAAGTTTTCGGGTTCCGAACCAATTCATTTTTCATTCATTTTTCAATTTTCAAGTGCTCTGAACTGTGGTCAAAAAGGGCTATAAGTGAACATAAGTGGCCTTGCTCTCAGATAGGGAGGGATGGCGTACTATCTTACCTCATAAATGACAGTAAGACTAGCCAATCATGGGTATCTGTGAGCTCAGGCATACAGAAGTGGGAGGATAGCACGTTTTACAAAAAGGGTTGTTTTTTTTCTATCATAGTACAGGGGTTGGACAATGAAACTGAAACACCTGGTTTTAGACCACAACAATTTATTAGTATGGTGTAGGGCCTCCTTTTGCGGCCAATACAGCGTCAATTCATCTTGAGAATGACATATACAAGT
>JAOVVH010000059.1:6737922-6748386 GCA_028566435.1 Scorpiodoras heckelii | reverse complement strand
ATAATAATAATAATTATTATTATTATTATTATTATTATTATTATTATTATTATTATTATTATTATTATTATTATAATAATTATTATTATTAAAGAACAACATATGATCCATGATCCTTTACATCCTATACATACACAGTCGCATTTAATATTGTGAAACATGTGCCAAACAAGTTAGTCCCTGTTATCAATTGTGTTTTAGGAGATTCTGTTATTAAATAAATAAATAAATAAATAGTAATACACCCTCTGACCAATCAGATTTGAGATTTTCGCAGTTACTACGACTCTGTTCATATCCCTGCCATGTATTAAAACTCATATAAGGACACAAAACCGGGGTGTCACTAATATGTGAATGGTCTGAAGTGTTAGAAGACAGTCACTCAGCTGTGATTGTGATACAGGAGAGTGTTCGTCTCACAGCACAGCTCATTCTACAGGAGGTTAGGAAAGAAACGCTGTCGCGGCTTTGCAGGGACATCATTCTACATGTCCAATATGCACAGCGGGGATGACGGAAAAGGAGGGCAAATGCCAGTTCAATGGCAAGAAGTATTAGACACAAACAGTGTTGAAGGAAATGGATTGAACAGAGTGAAGGGCTCAAGATAGACACATGGAGGTCAACTGGAATTTGTACATCAGTTTGGACGAGTGGAGGATGATGCCTCTGTGAACAGAGTGAAAACACACACACCTTACTAAGAAACGTTTTTTTTTTCCCCCTTAAATATGGCACCGATCTGTATCAATAATTGTGTCACATTTTTGAAAGAAAACGCTGCTTTAGGGAAAACAAAAAAAAAAGGTTCCCCTCATTTTCTCACCATCTGCCAGTCCACCAGCTAGCTCTCCCTTATCGCAAGACAGATACCAGCCAGGAGGGTGAAGGCTAACACGTGCTTACTCTGTGACACGTGAAGTCATCCAACTGCATCTTTTCAACCTGCTGCTCATGCTGTGCCAAATTCTCTGTCTTGGCTCCCAGCCACAGATGAACCTGGCATCACCCTGAATCAGACTCACAACTCCCCAATGATAAGTAAGTGAATGTTTAAGTTCGACTTATTGTATTGTAGTATTATTCAATCCTTTTTGTCCTCTTTGTTTTTTCTCAAGGAGCATTGTCTGCAGGAAATCAACATGTATCATTAAAATGCCTCTTTAAACCTGGTACAGAGATAAAACCTTATTCATTTCTGTACATGGCCTGAATAGACAAACAGAAGCTTGAGTCTCAGTGGAAAACACACAGGGCGAAAATATTTCTCATACCACAGTGAATCTCTACGGTCTAATTAAACATGATAATGAGTGCAGCTTCTGCAAAATGCTTTGTTCTAGATCCATAAATGCAATTCTTTTTAGCTCCTTTTAAGAGGGCAACTGCGCATTAGAAATGAGCAGATGTAAATAATACAGAGCTGAGTAGACTGAGGCAAGAGTCTGTGTGGAATTGGGTGCTCCGGTTACCTCCCACAGTCCAAAGAGATGTAGTCCGGAGAACTGGAGTTATTAATTGTCCCTAGGTGTGAGAGTGTGTGTGTGTGTGTGTGAAAGTGCCTGTTGTGTGTCTGCCCTGCAACCGACTAGTAATCTGTCCAGGGTGTTTCCCTGCCTTTTGCCTAGTGAGTGCTGCGATAGGCTCCAGCACACCTCCTGTGACCTAGTAGTAGGACAAGCTTCTTAGAGAATGAGTTTGAATGAGCGAATAGGTTGATGGTAAAGAGTCTGTGCAGACACAAACTGGTGTGAATAATGTTATGCATCATTACGCCACCTAATTACACACCCACATGGGCAGATCCTTCACCAAACACACAATAGGACAGAACAGTTTTCAATGCAAGATGCGGATAAGAAATATCAAATTCTGCGAACAGAAACATGTCTCCAGTATATTTATCTGTAACCTGCTTTGCAGATTAAACTATACTATAGTAAGCTAATTATTATCATCATCACAGCTAACACTGGAGGTCAAATAGAGTCAAATAGTTGCCACTCACATATGTAATATTGGATCATTTTCCTCGATAAATAAATGACCAAGCCTAATATTTTTGTCTCATTTGTTTGATTTGATCCTCTTTAACTACTTGTAGGAATTATGTGAAAATCTGAGGACGTTTTAGCTCAAACTTATGCAGACATATGGACATTTCTAAAGAGTTCCTAAACTGTCAAGCACCACTGTAGATAATGGCATTATCCACCCCCAATGCCAGGCTGGTAGGTAAAGTGATGCAGGTCCATAGATGAGCTTAACATAGGGTGGAGAGAGATAAGGACCAGCCTCTCCATTAGGTCTGATGTCAGTGCCACTGGCCTGTAGCTTTGGGTGATGCGTCTCTGGATCCAGTGCCACACAAGCAGTTTTCCACAGTTGTTCCACTCTCCCCAGCTTCATGCTCATGTTGAACATGTGCTCGACTACCCCACACAGGAGGATTTGAGGAACCTGGCACTGATGCCATCTGACCCTGCAACCTTCCTCATCTTGATCTTTCTGAGCTCATTTCTCACCTGGCCAGGGACAAGGAAAGTGCAGCTGTGCAATGAGGTGGAAGCACAGCTCCTGGTCCTTGCACAGCACCAGGAGTGCAGGAGGGCAAACATGGACCTGTTTCATGGCCACGAGGGACTGGATAATACGACTGATTGGTGTGAACTGTTGGCATGTATTCCTCAAATCATCCTGGATTTGACACCGGTGTAACAAATTTTAATGATGGGTTGGGAGACAGACTTTTCAGCCCTTTTAATTAACTTGAACTTGGCTCATTGTCTCACCTTTCTGGTCGCAGCTCTCTCTCTCTCTCTCTCTCTCTCTCTCTCTCTCTCTCTCTCTCTCTCTCTCTCTCTCTCTCTCAGTGCTCTCCAGTTCTCCCCCTTTAAACCCTTCAGCTCCCTGCACAAGCACATGCATACAGGGGGAGAAATTAGGTTAATTCAAGTGTGGGTGCTTACCCATTCGCTTCTCTTGGCTCAGTCAGGTAAAAAAAATCGGCAAAAAAATTCATCCAGTCCCAAATGATTGCCACCTCTCACCTTCCCAAGCCAGTGATCTCAGCTGTGCCTGTGTGCATTGACGTCAGAAAGCACCAAATCGAGACGTCCCTGGGGATAGTGGTTCGTAGTTGCCCCATCCACTTCCCAAACACAAAAACCAGGTGGTCAGGGAGGAATTCAAGGCCATGCACGATTTGGGGGTAACTGAAGAGTCGCACAGCAAGTGATGCAGTCCTATTGTATTGGTTCCTGAATCAGATGGGTCGGACCACTTCTTTGTCGACTGTTGTGAAGTCAACATCTAAATCTGATGCAAGGGATATTGGCAGGACCCGTTGACTCACATGTCCTGAAAAAACTGGCATTCTCCACACTGTCTGGGTTACACCAGTTCATCACCCTTCCATTCAGGTTGTCTGGGGCTCTAGCGATGTTCCAGAAATTGATAGACAGGGTATTGTGTCCCTACAGTGCATGTGCCACAGCCTATTTATATGATATTTTTATTTTCAGTTATGACTGGCCACAGCACATACAACAGCTATGAGCCATCCTAAAATCTCTGAGGTATTCAGGCTAACCTGAAGATGTGTGCAACTGGGTGGGTGGAGGTAAAGTATCTGGGCTTCCACCTGGGTCATGTGCATGTGCATCTCCAAATTGATAAGACTGCAGTGATTGCAGCCTGTCTGCATCCCAGGACCAAAAACGAGGTGAGGCAGTTCTTGGGGCTGGCTGGCTATTATCACCAGTTTACACTCAATCACTCAGATGTCATGATCCCCTCGACTGACCTCACTAAATAGGGGAACCAGATACGGCTCCATGGATGGAGCAGTGTCAACGGACCTTTAACCATGTAGCAGCGGCACTTTGTGGTGGTCCTCTTTTGCACTCTCCTGACTTCTCTTTCCCCTGTCTCTAAGAGACAGATGCGAAGGGCAGGGGGCAGTATTGTCCCAAGTGATAGATGGGTGAGGTGAAGCTCTCGAACCAGGAGCTTAAGTATAGCATGTTAGGAGTGGCTGGCCACCATCAAGTGGGTGGTCCACACTCTCCGCTACTACTACTGCAGGCCAGATGACTCCCTGGACGGAGTCGGGTGGTGTGGATATGTGAAAGTGAGGGCATCATCAAGAATGGCTCTAGCAACAGGAGATTATTGGTGCAGTGCCTGTGAGGGTGGCTCAGGATCATGGTGCTTGTGGTAAACAATGAATATTAAAAGTGTGAGAGCTTCAGAAGACGTTACACAAATGTATTAATGAGAACACAAAGAGCACCACGCTGAGATGGGAAATGATTACCTAAAACTTTTAAAAACATGTAAAACGGCAGACATAACGTTCTTTCAGCCTCCTGCATCACTTTCATTGGCAATTGCCATTGTTCTTTTCACACCACAGGATTTTTAGTTGTTGCCCCTTCATTCTACAGGATTTCAGCTCGTAAATAACGCTGAGCTGGGAAATGATTAAGTAAAAGTGGCCTTCTCCCTGGCTGAACTGAAAACTGAAAAGCAAAGAGATTCTTCTTGAATCCTTAACACAAGATAAAACTTATTTCTATCCTCCTCTGAAGTTTAATGCTCCTTTTCTTTCTTCTTCCTCTTAAACTATTTTACACCATGAAAAATGATTGCCCTAGATGGCCTCCCCGTCTTTCTTTCCCTGTTCTTTTCTCCCTTAATGTTCCGTCTTCAATCCTTTTCTTTCCTTCCCTCAATATCTTTCTTTCCTTAACTGTTTTCTCCTTAATTACTTCATCGCTCTTTGAAATCAGAGACATGACTAGTGTAGTTCTGCTCTGTTATTCAGAGGGCTTATAAAGAGTTTCAATGTCAATTTTCAATTCTTACATGTCTTTCTACCTTTGGAAAATAAAATGTCCTTGTTTCTAATACATTAGGTAATCATTTCAAACAGAAAATTGCGAGACAGATGAGTTCAGAACTGAAAATCTTCAGCCTACTTCTCCAGTGCCACCCAAGGAACACTCTACCCAAGCGCCACCCACGGCACACTCTAAACTAATAATTCTATTTATTAAATATGAACAAATTTAGAAATTGATGCCTGAAACACTCAAAAAAGTTAGGACAGAGGCATGTTTACCACTGGCTCACATCACCTTTCCTTTTAATCATTTGGGAACTAAAGATGCTACTTGTTGCAATTTTGAAAGTGGAATTTTTGCCTATTCTTGCTGTGTACAAGACTTGAGCTGCTCAGCAGTCCGTGGTCTCTGTTGTCTGATTCTCCTCTTCATGATGCTCCGTACATTTTCAATTGGAGACAGATCTGGACTGTACGCAGGCCTGTCAAGACATGCTGTTGTAACTTGTGCAGAATGAGGCCTGGCATTGTCCTGCTGAAATACACATGGAGTTCCTGGGAAAAGACATCATTGTCAGCAGCAGCATATGTCTCTATGTCTCTCCAAATACCAATTTAAGCCCCCACATCAAGGGTACCTTCACATATATGCTGATCAACCATGCTGTGGGCACCACCATGCCATCACGGATGCTGATTTTTGCATTTTTAATTGGTAACAGTCTGGATGGTCTTTTTCATGTTTCCACTGTCTTTCAGTCCATCTTTGCTGACTACTCCTGAGCCCATGCGCCTATGTCCATCACGGTAGCGTTATGGTTTCTCAAACAATACCACCTGAGGGCTCGATGGCCACGTACATTCAGCAGCGGTTCCCGTCCTTGGCCTTTATGCACCGAGATTTCCCCTGACTCCCTGAATCTTTTCATGATATAATGAACTTGTCTTTGAATTGGCTGACAATTCTCACATGAACTGTGAACCACAACCCATCCTTGCTTACAAAGACTAAGCCTTTAGTGGATGCTCTTTTTATACTCAATCTTGATAACCTCCAGATCAGTGTTACTTGTTTCAGTCTTATTAGGCCTCTGTCTGAGTGTATTATATGCATCATATTCTATTGTTTTTTTATAAGCCTATTTACAAAATACAATGAAGTTTGTCAGTGAAAACACTGAGAATATTTTCTTTCTACTTCTTTCTACACCATGTTTTCCTCTTCTATTAATATCTATTTATTAACCTTAGATGCCTTAATTACCCCCCCCCAAAAAAAAAGCCTTGTCTATGAGTGTCCAGACAGAAACATGGTTTTGAATGATATTCAACAACAGGATGTTGTGATGAAGTGGACTTACTGATACCGATGCCAAAGTCCAAATACTCTCCCATCAGTGCAATCTCTGTATAACAAATATATCCATAGAGGAGTTTACAAATGTCCTCCTTGACTCCTTCCAGTTAGCACACATCACACACCTTAATTGTTTAGTGTGTTGATTACTGTTGGATGTTGAGCTAATTACTAATTAATTAAAAATAAATTAAAGATTCCTATAACAACACACAGTAAGTGTTTTATTTTTCTTATACCACAGAGATGTACCAACCAGTACTTTCTCTTTTTTTTAAATTAAAGAACTGCGTCATATTTCTACCCATTTATAGATACAATAAATGTTATAAAATATCTCACTTATTATCAGATGAGTGTCTGTGAGTGTGTGAGTCCCGGTGAATGAGCTGTTACTATAGAAACGATAGCCTATCAGAACGAGCACATTAATATAAAACTGTATTAAAGGACGTTCACGATAGACTTCATATCATAACCATACTCAGGCTCTTCCCCGCTCTGATCCTTCACCTTGCCTTTATTTGTTATCTGTAGCTTGATAGTGATGGATTGCGCTACAGTGGAGCTGCTTAACAGCGCTGGAGGCTTTCGGGGGACGGAGGGTTCTCCACAGAGAAACTAATGGTGGACATCTATAACACAATTCCGTCCCACCAAAGCCAATCTCCTTAACAAATGAACATTATGTTAATGGGATCTGTAGGATAATTCTATCGGCTAGAGGAGGAGGAGGAGGAGGAGGACAGAGAGAGAGAGAGAGAGAGAGAGAGAGAGAGAGAGAGAGAGCAAGAGCAAGAGAACCGCATCATTAGGCCCCACAGGCGGACTTTATCTCATGTGAAGTGAATGATGGAAAACTTTATTAAATATGTTGGTGAATATACAGTAGTTAGCCTCATTGTTAAAAAAAAAGCCAAACAGGCAAATAACAATAATATAATAATGACATCGGAATACAAATTAGAGATGCTAATGTATGAGAATAATTTTGTCAGATTAAAGAAACTTTAAATGACACCCTGCTGTAATTTAAGGTGTAACAAAAAATAAATAAAGAGTAAGTAAAGGGTATGATTGTCGACGTAAATTGCTATTATTGAGTAATTTGCATGCATTTTACAAATAGGGAACAAAACTACTCTTCCGAATGCATTAATTAAGGGTATGATTGTAGAAGTAAGTGGTCGTTCCCGGCTAATTTACAAATATTTTTTACAAATAAAGAACAATTGTGAATTCATTGAACTTCTAAATGTAATTATAGGTCCTTTAAAATTATTTACAATCTGTCTCTAGGTAAGGACATGGCCATCTACTTTCATCATAGGCACTAGAAGAGCTTCATACAGGTGCAGCGAACCCACAGCTAGCTAAAATAAATTCTGGAGATTTCTACAGGTATTGTACTGTGCCTCAGCAGACTTATAATTATGAAGTACTTTGTGCATGTGCATTTTACACACTGTTTAGCCTGTGTATTGAGGCATTATACTGTATGTCATCATCACCATCTTCATGCAGTTGGGCTTCAGCATATACCGTTCCTTTTATTTATTTTAAATAAGCGTATACTAAAGCTCACACTGCCTGTATTTTGGAGAAAATGACTAGAACGTAGAGGGAACTAATTTGCTCTCATTTTATAGAAGGTTTCGTAACATTATGAGCACACGGGTGTGATGTTCCCACGTTTAACTTAAAGCCATGGAATATAACGAGGACGGTTTTGCAAAGACAATGACCCAAGCGTAAGGCTGATGACCAGAGGAAGCGGGGAAAAAAGGAAAAACAACACTGTTGCATATTCCCTGCTGTACCCATGTAAGCAGATGGGAGATTTCATCCATCCGTCCACTTCATCGCATTTGTTCGGCTACGTACATACAAGTTTAGCCTCAATGTGCCATTTTGTTAGCAATTATGAAATGAGAAAGGGGTAGGGTAAATAAGAATTGTTCTTCATCCTACACCTGTTCTTACATGGCAGATGCTTTTCTACATGTAATACTTTGTTGGTTGGTCTGCTGTATTGCTGAAATGCATTGGCATGTAAAGAACAAATAAATAAAATGAAATGAAATACACAGGTTAAACAGTGTGTAAAATATCCACAAACTACTCGATAATCTGGTTAGTCGCAGTTCAACGCGAGCAGTCTGTGTAAACGGCTGAGCTAAGCTAGCCAGCATACATGAAGTTGTGCAAACTCCGATCCACTTAAAAAAAAACGTGTGAGCACTGAGTTGGAGTTAAAAACGTGTCCTTGTTTTTACATATTTTTGCTTAATTTAGCTTAATTTAGCTTAATCTAATTTTTAGATTTCGATCTCTTTAATCACTAACCTCCAGATCACTTGCTTATACATAGCATATTACTGAAGTTTTAACTTGAAAAAAACGGTGATACATAAAATCCTGGCTAACGAAGGTACTTGTTTTTAGCAAAAGATTGTGCAGAGACCTCGGCTGTAATAAATCAAGGCTTGTTGTGAGACACTGAGGCGCTGTGCATCGCTGTCTGACCACAAATCAGCTTCATGTACGGAATCTAAATAGGCCTGCCGCTATGTACACAACAGCAAAGCCAACACACAGCAGAGCCAGACAACATGAATCGACCAACTCATCAGTCCCCCCCACACACACACATGCACACACAAACACAATCTTAAAGGGTAGAAGTGTTTGTGCAGCCAAGCACCAAATACAAACAGAAAGAAATGTATGGCCAGTTGTGCCGCAGCAAACAGCAACAACAACCACAACAACGACAACAACACGAAGACTTTTAGGAGAAAATGTCTAAAACCCTGCATGTCTTCCATCAGCCCCTTGTTTTTGTTTAATTTACGCATGCATTTAGTCTTGGTGGGGTTAGTACCTGTGTGTCTTTGTGATCCAACATGGACAGCAGCCCAAGTCTGAGGCTGACAAGATGGCTGCCCCAGCCATAACCTGCCTGAAGCCAACGGAGTGGCACCCGGTGCCATGCTCAAGCCAGGCTTTGGCGAGGATGTCATCATCCCACCACCTGATTCTGGAAAGGATGTATCCCATTCCACCCTGGTAGCTGACCAGTGGTCCAGGCCCCCCCTCAGAACTACGTTGGGTGCGTCGGGAGCTGTGCCTTAGAGGAAGCTTCTGTTGGGACTACGTCTCCCATCAGTCCCTGCATGTCACATGATCACGAGCACCTGATTCCTGTTTTAATTTACACGTGAGAAGTTTATCGGTTTGCAATAATTGATAGTACAGTGGTATGCACGCGGCTCGTTGGTCTAGGGGTATGATTCTCGCTTCGGGTGCGAGAGGTCCCGGGTTCAAATCCCGGACGAGCCCATTCATTTTAACTTTAATTAATTTTAAATAGGAGAACGATGGAGGGAGTACACTGTAACGTTTGTGGAGCAGCCGTGGGCTTGTGGTTAAGGAACCAGCCTTGTGATCGGAAGGTCACCGGTTCGATCCCCGCAATCAACAAGTCACGACTGAAGTGCCATTGAGCAAGGCACCGGGCGCCCTGGACGTGGCTGCTTACCGCCCCGGGCTAGTGTGTGCACTTCACCAATGTGTGTAAATGTGTGTTTCACCCCACGGATGGGTTAAATGCGGAGGACAAATTCCTCTGTGTGCAAGCACAGTAGGCCAGCACTTCACTTCACTTCACTACAGACTTTTAATTCTGACTCATGCGTACAAACTCCCGAGGATGGACAAGACGGACGCCATACGCTCATTCTGCAATCGGAACAGCAGCTTGACATATTTGACATCGCCTGCTGGCGTGACCGCACGTTCAAATTTTCACGTAGCCTCTTTCTTTATTTAATTAACCACATACTTGAAGTCTAAATAACGGCATTCTCGCCTAAAACAAACGTATAACTTCATTTCATAACAACAACAGTAGTATTTGGAAGCTTTTACAGCTTTTCATGCTGAGCTTGGTCCGAAATGCATTCTGCGTATGCGTATCTGACTGTCCCAAGTCCACACAAGTCACCGCCCGATGCATCCTTGATAATATGGGCGGAGCAAGAACACATCTGGGTATTTAAACTGTACTTGGCTAGATGCAGACTTTTGAATGGAACAGTTCTTGGGCTGTGACTGAAGACGTTTCTTGAGTACGCGAGAACACCAGTACAGACAAGAACGCAGACTGAGAATCGGCTCTGGTTTTTCATTTAATTTACGCATGTACAGGGGTTAGACAATGAAACTGAAACACCTGTCATTTTAGTGTGGGAGGTTT
>JAOVVH010000059.1:6711145-6725572 GCA_028566435.1 Scorpiodoras heckelii | reverse complement strand
GCTACTGTAGCCCATCTGATTCAAGGTTCAATGTATCGTGCATTCACATTCAGAGATGCTCTTCTGCATACCATGGTAGTAACGAGTGGTTATTTGAGTTACTGTTGCCCTTCTATTAGCTCGAACCAGCCTGGAGATTCTCCTCTGACCTCTGGCATCAACAAGGCATTTTCAGCCAGAGAACTGCCACTCACTGGATATTTTCTCTTTTCCGGACCATTCTCTGTAAACCCTAGAGATATTTGTGCATGAAAATCCCAGTAGATGAGCAGTTTCTGAAATACCCAGTCCAGCTGTTGATGGACGTCTTACAAATGATTTTGTATGACCATTAAATCCTCCTCCTTATTATTAAAACCTGAACCATTTGTCTCATTTATTACAAGGCAATACTGACAGCTCATCCTTTTCTCATTAACATTTCCTTCTTTGGCTTTCATTCACAAAAATTCCGCAGCTTACTAGAGCAACATGAAGATCAAACTAATATCTCCCTACAGCATCCTTCTGCTAAATAACATAAATAAAAGCAACGGCGTGACTGCAGAGCCGGAGCGGCTTTCTGAGCAGGCGGAGGCCATTATATAAGAAGCTTGAGCTCAACTCAATGCTAATTAGGGACAGTTGTGGAAATACAGCAGGGTCAAATGAAAGCTTACCTCAGATATGCTGTTTATTACAAATCAAAGTGCTATGTAATGTTAAGCAAGAAAAATGTAATTAAAAACAGACTCCATCGTGAAACACATTCAGTTCTGGTGCTGATTTCTTGGCTGGTTGTTTTGTCCTCTATTTTTGTTATTCCTGTGAGAAATTAGGGATTGTGTGTTCCAGTGATGTCACAGGGGGATATCGTTATTGGTAGCAAGGTTACAATTGTGTTTTATAGGTGCATAAAATCCAGCAATACCCTCAAACATAACAGCTAACAAGCAGGTTTAAAAACAAAAGATCAGCCTTCTTTGCTCACTCACTATTTCCCAGCAAAGTTAATATCTTAATAATGACAATTCCAATGTAAAAGTGGTGGAGATGTTGGTCCAAACACTGGACTCAAATTTCTGCCTATACGAAGTCGCTGACTCAGCAATCTAGTGAACTATAGATAACGATAATTTTAGGGCTATGTGTGAAACCGTTACCCAAAGGGACCTGGACTAACATGTTCATGAAAGAAATTTAACCTAAAAAATTTATGTCAGCACAGACGTCAGTCTTGGATGCCACTGAAAACTGATCACAATAACTTTTTTCTTTCACACTACTGTATGCATAGCATTTTATCGTTGACGTCTCTTTTACGTTCTTGTTTTGAGACATTCTGAATGTCTGAGATGTCTAATTTCCTTAATCTCTTTTAGTTCAGAACCCACGCCTGAGCATTTTCCATTATCTAGAAAGCAATAGCGAGTAGTAATAATTGGCTTGTGTATCTTATTCATCCAGCAGAATGAGATGATTGCAAAGAAGGCAAACAAAAATCCATTTATCTCCAGCCTCAGGCACTGCATTGCAGCCAAATTAAATGAAGGAATAAATTAATTCATAACGAGATGATGTTTGAGAAGTAATGCTGGATTAAGGAAAAACTCGGGCGTTGAGTGCAATAAAAAAAATGCGTTTGATCATTTTTTTTTTATTCAGATTCTGCTGACTTTGATTGGTGACTGTGTCTCCATTTCTGTAAAGATGGGCCAAAAATCCAAGGACAAGTTAAAAAAAAGAAGCAAATGAAAACAAACAGGCCAAGAGTAATGGTTGAAATTGCAAACTGGTTTGGAATTAGCCAAGGATTCAAATGGAAAAAGCTTGATTGGACTCAAAAGATGGACCAAACTCTGTAAAGCTGCCATCTGTCAAATTGGGACCATTTTGGTTTGCCTGAGCAGAGAGAAGAAGTACCGTCTATCGACCATGTTTCACATCTCCACTACTTATGGTTTGTTCTGTACGTGTCATTCTTGGGGAGTAAAAGAAGACATAAAGACCAAAGCAAAACCAACAGGGTTTCAGAACTTCACGCTGAATAAATAATTCAGGAGATTCATATTTAAAGATATAAAGATTCTGAGTTGTAGTTGTTCAGATTGACAGACGTTATGCGTGAACAGTTTGCCTGAACTACAACTGTTTAGGTTTCTGCTTCTGGCTAAGGGCACTTGTTAGAGTCTGGAGGGTTCCAGCTGAAACCTGGCAATAGTGCAGTGCTTTGGATTAGATGGAATGCTGCACTCCACAATTTGCCTGGAAGATCCAGCTTGTTTTCCCTCAGCCAAGAATAAAACACTCTGCATATCTGGTCCAAAAGCAGGGAGCACACCATGATCCAGGCTGGTGATTTCCCTCAGCCCCAGGCTTTATTCGTGTCTGCCATTTTAGCCTGGCTAAAGGACACAAGCTCTTTGCCCAGATTCTGGACCACTCACATGATTGATTTCTGTGCCATTGTGTTTCCCAGAGCTAAGCTCAGCTTTGGCAAAAGAGTTGGCTGAGATGTTGCAGCTCACTATTTTATTGATACAACTACATTGGAACATTAATAGCTCTTGACCTGGTGCTAGTCCCTGGATCACAAACAATGAGGCTCCCATCAGAAGGAAGGAAGGAAGAAAGGATCCACAGATCCAGAAAACCAAGACCAGGAAAGATCATAAACTAGGGATGTTGGGTCTCTATGGTAACCAATAAAAAATAGTATAAACTATTTTAAACAGAAAGACAATGGCACACAATCTCCACTGGAAATGGAAATGAGGGTGGTGTAGAACCTGCTAAGAATTTGTGATTGAGTCTATGCCCAGATTTTAATTTCTTTTTGAAAAAAAAAAGGGAACTTTTGTTTTTACGCTGTAAGAAATTTACATTTTACTTGGAGAATACTTGGAGTTTTGTCTAATATCTCGTTTTTCAATTACAAGAAGATTAGAATAAAAATGTGTTACCAAATAAAAGAATATTTCAACCTAGAGTAGACCATTATTACTAATTTCAATCCAGTAGAATTAAATAAATAAATAAATAAATAAAGCTCGGAATTAGTAAAAAAGAAATGTCCAAAATAGGATTAATAATCTTATATTTGGTTAATTGAAATCTTCTAAGTATATTCAAAAGATCTTCACTTTGCAGTGCACATGGACAATGTCAGCAAAAGGTCATAACCTGATGCAAAAGAAGGAGAGGGGGAAGAAAAGTGGAGAGACCAAAAGGAAATGGGAGGGTGAGGATGGTGGAGGTGAGAGTGGGAACATTGAGCGTTGGCACTATGGGTGGTAAAGGGAGAGAGGTAACTGATATGATGGAGAGGAGGAGGGTAGACATACTGTGTGTTCAGGAGACAAAGTGGAAGGGTAGTAAGGCTAGGAGCACTGGAGGTTTTTAGCTGTCTTACCATGGTGCAGATGGGAGGGGAAATGGGGTAGGGGTAATAGTGAGGGAAGAGTACAGTGATGTGTGTAAAGCTAGAAACTGATGGAGTGCTGATAAATATCATTAGTGCGTATGCTCCACAAGTGGGTTGCGAGTTGCAGGAAAAGGAAGATTTCTCGAGTGAGTTGGATGAAGTAGTGGAGAGGATACCCCAAGAGGAAAGAGTGGTGATAGGAGCAGATTTCAATGGTCATGTTGGGGAAGGAAACAGAGGTGATGAGGAGGTGATGGGTCGACACGGTGTCAAGGGCAACAATTCTCTTAAATGAGATTCAAATTTCATACCAAAAGTTTGTATTGAAAAAATAAAGAATTGTAAATAAATTATTAAATATTAATAAATTGTATATTAATGAATTATTTAATTGCAAAAATATCTATAATTTACAGAAATTCTAATCAATAATGGCCAAAAAAAGGAAATTCATTAATTGCTTTATTAGAAATGATATATATCATTTGATAAGAAAGTAAAAAAAAATATTCTGGGTGTAGAGTCACCATAAATTCAGCACAACGGGCAACGGCGCCAAAACAAAGCCAGCAAGATCACTCCCCACCTGGGGACGGACTTAATCACCCACAGCTGGGAGGAGGAAGGAAAACACAGCTCACCGCAGAGAAGACTGACACGACAGACAAGCGAGCGCATGCATGGATGAACACTTTGCCACTAATCCTGCTCTCTGTGCTGATTTTCTGCAGATTCCTTTCAGGAAGCCGGAGTTGCAGCTCAGTGGTGAGAATCCATCCCACCTGAGCGCAGTGGCCTCATGCCTCCACTACATTACCTTATCTCACCTGAGCACACACGCCAGGAGGAAACATCTCACCATTCATTGCACCTTCATGGCTGTGCTCAAAAAAAAAATAAAAAAATAAAAAAATAAAATAAAAATAAAATGTAAAAAAAAATCCTCCAGGGCTGACTGCATCTGAATGTTCATGAGCATGTTGACTTCACTCTGTTACTAAATATTTTACTTCATTTTATACACAAAAATTAGACCAAAAATGGGCAAGAAGAGTGATAAATGAGGAAAGGCAAAAAACAAATTAATAAATTACAGTAATTCATGAAATTAAAATAATAAACAGCCATAAAGCTGTGAACCATAGTGAGGTGTAGCCATTGGGCATACTAATCCCAGTGACGGAAGCATGGCCTCAATGCCTATTAATGTTAGTAAAGGAGGCGTCACCTCCTATGCCTGTGGCCACTGTGCCTGTCAGTGTCAGTAAAGAAGGCAAGGCAGTGCCATAGTGCCAGTTAGTGTCAGTTAAGGAAGTGGGGCCTCTATATCAGTCAGTCTTACTGAAAGAGCTCTGATCTGCAAAGGAGGCATGGCCTCCATTCCCATTAGTCTCAGTGACTGAGGCTCTCCCCTGTTTATACAACTGTCAGTAAAGGTGTTTCTTTTATTTTGGCCACTAAAGGAGACATGGGCTCTAGGCCCATTAGTCTCAGTGACTGAGGCTCTCCCTTGTTTATATCACTATCAGTAAAAGGGTTTCTTTTATTTTGGCCAGTAAAGGAGGCATGGTCTCTATGCCCATTATTCTTAATGACTGAGACTTTCCCATGATTATACCACTAGCAGTAAAGGTGTTTCTTTTATTTTGGCCACTAAAGGAGGCATGTCCCCTGTGCCAGACGCTCACTGGAGGAGGTATGGCCTATGTGCCTTTCACTAAAGCCAGCTATACAAATAAAAAAAAAATGTAATATTTAACAAAGACTAATAATATAACAATAATTAAGTATAATTTAAATATAGATTATTAGCGCATTAAATAATGATTTTAAAGCTGTTCAATTAAAGCATGAGCCATGCTTATTCACATACTCCCAGCTGGATTATTTAACAGTGCGAATTAGTGCTCTTTGAACCAGTTAGAGTCATCTTATTTTTTGTTTCATTTTATTAAGCAGTGCTTGGAAAATGAATAGAAGTGATAATGGATATCTGAAACAAACACAATGAGCAATTAATCTTTTGAAAGTGCTCACTAGCTAGGAAGAGGTGTTTTTTTTTTTTTTAATTAGTTCCTTGTAATAAAATACTTCAGGAAGCTCTTTATCTAACCTACGTGTAACACCAAATATTAGCATACTGGAATATTAATATTTTCTAATTAATTCCTTATATTTTCTAATATTTTCTAGTTTCACTTACTGGGAGGAACTCTTTTACATGATGAGTAGAGGATTGTTTTGCCTCTTGGCTGTTCAGATTGTTAAAGAAATGTGAATGATTTGTTACTAAACATAGGTTACACCAAGATACCTAATGCATTCAGAGTATATACTGCTTTGTATCCTTTGGTATTTGTAAGATGTCCTGTTCTGCCCTCACTGTCTGAAATCTCACCTTCACTGACAGTATCACGAAGTTCATACTGATCTGGGTTGAGCTTTCCAGGCACCAGTGGCATGAGCTGCCAAAACATTCAGGCCAATGAAAGGGAAGAGAGGGAATTTTAAAAAGGTCAGTTTGATTTTCACGTCATGTCGGGAGGTCACAGATCGATACATGATTGCAGCACAGCGGTGAAGGTTCTGCGCTGTTGACCAGAAGGTTGTGACACCCAGGACTTCAAGAGATCAGGTGGAAGACACATCATTTAGTGTCACTCCACACCAACACCGGACTCAGCAAGAAGGCATGGCCTAAAGAGTCTTGATTTAGATGTTCTCAGATGCTAGCTGTAAGCTTTCCTTACTTGCTAGCAACATTACCCTACTATCCCAACTCAAACTGTTATAATGCTGCATCATTGATTATTTTATTACTGGGTACAAAACATATTTTAAAATCAATCTTAACAATGACATATCAGTTCTGCAGGAGGTCACTAAGATAATAACGGTCCCTGTTTAGCGAACAGATAAGCTGATTTAGCTGGAAACATAGCACTAATTTGGAAGCTAATCATTATCAGTTCATCATTATTCTCGCCATCCTAGAATCAAGCCCCATAGATTATTTTTTTGGTCTTTTCATCATTTAGCACTTAAGAAATACTGCATGCTCTACAAAATCATGCTATACACCATCATAATCGGGGCTCATATCTATTTGTCAGTGTGATGGATCTGTATTTAATGACCTATTCGTCAAACAGAAACTTGAGCAACAGAAGGTCAAGCTCTAATCAGCTAAGTGCTGTTTTACAGGAGATTAAAACACCCCTTGTTTCTAGTCCTGCTCTACTACTCATTTTCACATTCTGTCTCTCTTTTCAGCTTTACTGCACCGCAAACTAGGATAGACGGTGATAGACAGAAGCTTTGGGTTATGACCATTTGCATCAAGTGTAGCATAGTAAGACATTTAAATTGAATAAAGCCCACAATGCTTTTTAATTGGGATGCACTATCTTCCACTAAACCGGGATGCACCAAACGCAAAAACCTTGTGCTTGTATTTAAAGGCAGTCATGTAGACATCCCGTCTCAGAAAGGAAAGTCCGGCAAGCACAGAGGTGTAAAGTGCATGCAGATGAATTGAATAATCTGAATGCAGTGCCCAGAACAATCTACTCAATAATAATGTGTGTAACCCAACTCTGAATACAAGGAACTTTCCCTACATAAATAGTAATGGGATTTTTTGAACCAAAGTCACCAAACCTGAATGGCTTGGTATCTGAAAATTTAAAAATAAATCTGTGTGAGCTCAAATGGCTCTGGCTTTTAAACAAGACCAGCCTCTGTTTGTGCTCTGACTCTCTGACATTCATTCGAGACAATAAGGAATGCTGAAAGAAAAAGAAACAAAGCAATATGCCGGGGTTTGTCTTTGTTAATTCAAAGAATCAGTTGCTCCGAATCAAAAACCTGCTCAAAGAATAAAGATATATCTACAAAGAATGATCTGTAAAATCATATCTTTTTGCTGCCTATTACTTTTATGCACTGAGAGTCAGATATTAGCAATAATAGGTCCAGCAATGAAAGAAAGTTAACATTAAAAGTAAGCTGGAGCCTTTTTTAAAAAAAATAATGAATATTTATTGATCCGGAGGCAGCATATTTATTAGAAGTCTAGTATTTCTTACAAGATGAGCCTCAAACCACATATAGACAGTTACCAAGCAACTTATGATCGGCATAAATATGAAAAACAAAACAAATCTGTAGGAGTTCCTGGTAGTTATGTGAATTTCTCAGTGGTGAAAAGTAACTACATACATTTACTCAAGTACTGGACTTAAGTACAATTCTGAGGCACTTGTACTTCACTGGAGTGTTTGCATTTTATGCTCCTTTACACTTTCACTCCACTACGTTTCAGAGGAAATATTGTACTTTCTACTCCACTACAGCTTAAGATACTGGTTACTTTTAAGATAAAGTTTTTACACAATGGATAATACTTGTATAACAAGCTTTATAACATACACCACATACTAGATAAGATTAAACCTGTGGTTTCCAACCTTTTTGGCTTCTGACATCCTACAAAAAGCAGTGTAAGGGTAATTATTTCTGATCACCCTGGGTTCGCTCTCACATTGCGTTTTAATGAATCAAATGGAGTCTCCCTCCATCCTGGTATAGAGATGTCCCGAGAACGACGACACACACACTAGGTAGCTGTATCATCGCTCTGATTTATTTTGACTACAAGCAGAGAATATAAAATACATAATCCAAAATGATTGGTTAAGAAAAGAGGTATGGTAGAGGAAAGAGGAATATGATAGGGTTAAAAAGTGTGAGCTGATCCAGAGCTGAAGGGCAAAGCACGATAAAGAATAAGCTAACGTGTCCAACCAACAGAACAGAGCGTCTTGTCTTGATAACATAATCATTCTGCGCCGGGCATGAAGAGTGTAATACCGGAAGAACAAAATAAGAGCACTAAAAGTACAGGAAACACAAAATATGGAGAATCACAAGAATTTTATCCTAACAAGCAGTGTGTATGTAATCGGGACACATTTCAGACGCTTGTGAGTTTGTTAACAGCTCCACCAAACGGTGTTTTTTTTTCCCCCTCTAAACTTTTCACATGGTTTCATTTCATTCCATTAAATTTTTCATGCAGGACTTTTTACTAGTATTTTTACATTGCTGTATTGATACACAGCTAATGCATGGCTCCAGTATCCACACCAACCCTGGAGATAAAGCTAAATAAGACAAGAAGCTCTTAATAGGGTAACAGTGACAATGAGGTTCTTATGTTCTGAGCCTGCCCAAAATATATAAAGTAAATCCACTATACAGTATAATTACTACTTAAATTATAATAATGTTGTAATATATTATATTATAACAATAGATTTCATCATTCAGCTTTAAGAGATAAATATTACAGGAGACAGCTGTGATTAATATTAAATGGTTGCAATCAAAATGAATGGCATTCCAGCACAGTAAGGGGCTCACAAATTAAAAATAAAATCAATTAGAGTGATGGGTCCATACATCACAGCTGAGTAATCGGACAGTAAAAGCTCGATGGTGCCAGAGAGATGTGACATGGCAGTCGGTTCTCATTTGTAGCTTCTGTAATTTGTACATAAAGGTAGTCAAATGTACTGTATACACAATATAGGAACTGTTACTGGTGTTGCTGGTGGGCTTGCCAGCACTTTTTTGTTTTTGTTGGTGGTTTCCAGTTGGGAAATGCTGTGTAAAAGCCAGGCTTCCACACCATATGATATGATTTTGATCATTAAGGCGACAAATAGACATGCCACGGATTCTGCTATGATATGATTTAGTGATTTACTACACTATATGGACAAAAGTATTCGGACACACCTCTTAATCATTGAATTCAGGTGTTTCATGGAGTCCCGTTGCCACAGGTGTATAAAATCAAGCACCTAGCCATGCAGTCTGCCTTTGCACACATTTGTAAAAGAAAGGGTCATTCTGAGAAGCTCACTGAATTCAAGGAGACAAATAGTTTTGTCTATATAGTGTATTAATACGCATATGATGATATGATGGCCTTGCTAGATTAGCAAAACAAGCTAACTGTAGGCTACTAGCACCAACTACAACTCGCTAGCAATTTTTCAACCTCCTTCCAAGCTTCATTTTTACTTCATAATGCTGATAGAGATTTACTGAGAGGTTGAATATGACAGAATAAATGGTGCACAGGGTCGTAAGTGCTCGGTTTTCTTCCATCTTTTTACACCTGACATGTAAATGGAAACTAATAGCAGGTAGGAGCCAATCCAATTATTTGGATTTGTAAATTTAAAGTGTCAAATCTCGAATCAAACTCGCCGAAACGGTCGCTGTGTGCACACAGAAAAGGAAAAGCCACGCGTTATTTGTCGCTACACTTTCAGTACTCTTACTCCATGCTCCATCGTCTTGTCACTGTAAATGTCAGCTTTGCCATGACTTGTTTATCAGTCCCAGAGGACGTCAGCTTTATTGTTTTCCACCTCGCAGTGTGAGGATATTGTACCAGCACAGACGTCTGATGACTTTCAGCCCATATGTGTGGAGCACAGCGCTTTGATCTCGTTCTCACCTTTCAGCAACCTGTTGTACTCGCCAGACCTGTTTATATCCGATCCCAAGAGAACTGACCTTGTACAGGATGAAGCTCAAAGCTGAAACATTTTGGACAGAGAAATTGTTTTTTCCCCACTACACGAGCAAGCTTCATGAGCCAACAGTATCAGTTACGTAACTGCTACAAGATTCTTAGCGGTGGCACTCTGCTAATATAGTAGAAGATTAACATTAGTCCAAGTGAAATACGCTGAACATTAGCGATCGTCTGTCCCTACGTCCATGCTAAATAAAGCGAAGCGGCTGAAAATTTGCGTTATGTTAAATAGTCGGACCCTAACATCATGCTAAATAAACTGCACCTGGAATTATGGCTAAAATGTTAAAAAGGGAAAGTCTTGCAGTTTACCATTGTGTTAATGTGTGTTAACCGTCTCCAATCTAGCGTTGTGACAAGTGAATCTAATATCATTAATATCAGAATCAGGCTTACGGAGAAACGGAACAGAATTACAATTGTAAAACATTTTAAAACTAGGGTTGTCAAAAAATCATTCATTTTGATTAATAAATATAGAAAGAATAAGGTCAAAAAATGATATAGATTAATTGCACTCTATTCGATGATGCTGTTTGGCCCCATAAGTCACCGTGCATAGCACAATTTCAACATGAATAAAACAGGAGCTCCAACAGGAGCTCTGTAACTATGATGGAAGCAGATGACAAAGTATTGCTTGGCCGAGAGAATGCAAAATTTACATGGAAAAAAAAAAAGTGGCCAGATGGAACTGTTGATAGGTGAACTGTTTTGTGCAATTTCTGCAGTAAGCGAATTTAGTTTGAGTAAGGCATGAGGAGTAAGGAGTACTTCAAGCCTGAAATATCACCACAGTGCAAAGCACTTAGCAGCAAGCTGTTACCGTGAGCAACCCTGCCAAGGCACCCTTAGACAGGAGCTCAGGCGCAAACTGAGAGTTTACCGAAACCTATTTTAATTAAAATATTTTTTTAAAATGTGTTTCAGAGCAAATATTGATTTAAGCGATTTTTTTTAGATTAATTAATCATAAAGCATGTAATTAATTACATTCATCATGCACTAACACTGCTCTCTAGTGAAGACATAGTTAATCTTAGAGCTACCAATTCATTATCATGGCCTACAGTGAGAAAAAAAAAATGCTTCCACTGGGTAGAAATTTCACCACTATTTGGTATTTAAAGCAGAAAAGGAAAACAACGTCACTAAATGTAATGGCGAATAATCACGTTATTATATTATTTTAATATTGTGATAAATATATTATACCGCAATCGTATCAGAATACGATTAGCTTTCAGTTTAGTATGATGCTAATTAAACAAAATGTCTGAAGATTAGCATCAGGCTTAAGTGTTTTAATGTAAAACAGATTAAAGTACCTGCTGAAGATTAGAATATTTATCCCGAATAAAAAGATTTAAAGGGAGCTGATGGACTTAACTGAGCTTTTATGTCAAGAGGGGGATGCAAAATAAATACATAAATATTCACCCCCATCTGCTGTGAAAATCACCCACCTTGCTATTAAAAATTGCATAATTAGTCATACGGCGTTCCACTTGGCTATGGAAGCATGGTTATGGTAGCATCTTGGAGACGCTTTTCTGATTAGTCCCCTTTACCAGGTCACTGGCTTTTGCTAACTGGTGTTCTCTAGTTATCTAGTCATTATTCATTCTAAAGTTGTTGACTTCACATGAATAATATATAATATAAATTAATAAATAAATAAATAACCTTTCCAACATTTTTCACCATTGGCGCACTGGCAAGCCACAAATCTAGCCTCCTTCTGTACACATTGATATTGGCAGGGAATTCAGTCTAACTTTCTGTTTACACTCATGTCCCAGCAATTCTTTCTGATCCATCATCTCTTTCTATCAGTACATCATTTCGGCACGGCTGACTGCGAAAAAAAAAAAGGTCAAACATTCATGTTGGATAAAAATCAAAAGCGCCTGCACACATCCAGAAATCCCAGAAGCTGTTCATCTTCAGCTGAGCACAATATCAAACTTCCTCCAGCACTTCAATATTTTATCACGGCTTTGTGTTACAGCCTACAGGAGCCTTATCATCTGTAAACTGAAGCATGTGTGAGAGAGAAAAGCCTTTGAGGCCTCATTAAACCCAGAGCATGATGGCTAAAACGGACATCACCTCTCGCTGTCCATGACTTGACATGTAACTCATTTCCTTCTGTCCTGATTATCATTCAGAACTAGTGCACAGCAAATTGAGATGCAAATCAAGTCTGTGTGTAAGAGTGTTTATGTTTTAGTACAGTTATGTGCAAAATAATAGCAGTGTAACATCACTAATATGTTTAATTACTGATTATGGCAGAAAAGATCATACAACGTGGGAAAAAAAAAATCATGACTAGGTGTAGCTGAGTAACGGGCAACCAACAGAATCAACAGTCATGGCATGCACGCTGCTAATTGAGTGTAATTGACTCATTTAATGAAAGGGGCGTGTTCACATTAATGGCAGTGTGGAGTTCAATTAGTGACGTCATTCATTCTGTGAAGAAACAGGTGTCATTTATGGCCCTTATTTAAAGAGGGAGGGCAGAAAATGTTGTGCCTGCTGGTTTTAGCCCTTGCTCAGTGAGTAAAATGGGTCGTTCTAGACATTGCACCGAAGGAGAAAGAACTTTGATCAAGAAGTTGACTGGAGAGGCGAAAACATATAAAGAAGTGCAAAAAATAATTGGCTGCTCAGCTAAAATGATAGCAAGTGCTTTAAAATGGCTTCAAAACCCGAAACACGTGGTAGGAAAAGAAATACTACCATCCACGTAGATCATAGAATAACAAGAATGGCAAAGAAGCATAAAATGATCAGCTCCAGAGGAATCAGAGAAGATCTTCAGGTACCTGTGAGTACTGCAACAATCAGAAGACACCTACATCAAGCCTAACTATTTGCAAGAAACCCTCGTAAAGTACCATTATTGAAAAAGAGACGTTTTGAACAGGTTACAGTTTGCCAAAGAACACACTGACTGGCCAAAAGAGAAGTGGCGCATCATTCTATATACAGATGAGAACAAGATTGTTCTTACTGAGTCTAAAGGCCACAGACAATTTGTGAGACGACCCATAAACACTGAATTCAAGCCACAGGACACTGTGAAGACCGTAAAGCAGGGGTCTCCAATCGTATCCACAAAGGGCCGGTGTGGGTGCAGGTTTTCCTTCCAACCAAGCAGGAGCCACACCTCATTCCACCTGTTTTTAATCAATGGATCTAATCAGTGGATCTTGACTTTCAGTAGTGAGCAGCTTCTGCTTGGTTGGAAAGAAAACATGCACTCACACCGGCCCGTCTCGGATAAGATTGGAGACCACTGCCGTAAAACATGCAGGTGCAAGTATAATGGTTTGAGGATGTTTCTCATACTTTGTAGTCGGGCACATTTATCACATACCAGGCACCATGGACCAGTTTGAACATATCACAATACTGGAAGAGGTCATGGTGCCTTATTCTGAAGAAGAAATGCCCTTGAAATGGGTGTATCAGCAGGACAACGACCCCAAACACACCAGCAAGCTGCAACATCCTGGTTCCAGACCAACAAGATTGATGTCATGAAGTGACCAGCCCAATCCCCAGACCTCAATCTGATTGAGAATTTGTGAAATGACATCAAAAATGCTGTTTTTGATGCAAAACCCAAGAATCCAGAAGAACTGTGGAATGTAGTCCAGTCAGCTTGGGCTGGAAAATCTGTTCACAGGTGTCAGATGTTAGTTGACTCCATGCCACACAGATGTAAAGCAGTTATCAGAAATAAAGATTATACAACCTAATATTAGTTCAGTGATTAAGAGAAAAGCTAAACCTGTAAACAAATTTCAGTTTATACTGTTAATATTCAAGTTTGTAAATGAAAATGCAGACAATGCTATTATTTTAAACAGCTTATTATTGTTTTTTCTTCATTTTCAGTTTAAAAATTTATATTTTCTTCATATTTTTATTTGAAGTTGAATGTGCAGTGCTCCCAGCGCCTTTGTGTATATTGAAATAAATGCTATTATGAGAATAGAGCTTTTTCTAAGTTTTTTTTAAACACACTGCTATTATTTTGCACATAACTGTATTCTGTTATGGTTTGATATGTGAATACTGTCACAGCTAATTGTAGTTAATGATCTGAGACTAAATGCTAATGAGGGTGATGGATCAGTCCTTGGATTATTGGATTTCAGTGGATTCATTAATAGATTATGAAAGTGATTCGGACATCTTGGAACTAGTTAGAATTAGCTTTCTACTTATTATTTGAAAATAAAGACTTTGTTAGTACTGGCGATCACATGTCTAATAGGTGTTCTTTACGGTGTACCTCAAAGCTCTATACTGGGTCCTATGTTATAGATAGATAGATAGATAGATAGATAGATAGATAGATAGATAGATAGATAGATAGATAGATAGATAGATA
>JAOVVH010000059.1:6689518-6705940 GCA_028566435.1 Scorpiodoras heckelii | reverse complement strand
ATATTGTAAAGGATTTGTGAAATGCATTTTTTTGAATAAAATGCCATAAAATGAGTGAAGTATGCAGAAAAACTTTAATTTCCTTTACAATGTAATAGAACAAGTAAACAATAACACATCGTGTTACAGGTAAAACAATAGACTTAAGTTTCATAGTAGTTGTAATTTTGATTGATTGATTGATTGATTGACAGTGATTTACTATAGAGCACATCTCAGATGAAAGTTAAAACATGATATGATAGGTGGGTTCGAAGATAATATTCTATAAGCTATTCTTGAATTTTTAAGATGATGTATCTTAATCAAAAGACTTTTGATTTTAAATGCAGTGGAGTGGATTTTGTTTAAAATCAATAAAGTCACAAGAAAGAGTAGGAACAGTGACTTCAGTTTTAATTATAATATTAATCTCTGTGTCTAATTATACCACTTTATACAAGGCCATGTTAGTAATATCAGTACGATCGCTTTGGCCTAATAGTATACTACTTATTGCCTTATTTTTTTTGTCAAAATGACAAATAATTCCTCATGTTATTTCCCAAAACACTCCTCCTTTCTTTTCAAAGCATTTTTACCAGCTGCCTGATTTCAGCTCGAAATGTTAAATCACTCCAAACGGCCGTGATCCGCCGGCCTGAATGCTAAGCAGCCTTTCAGACGCTTTTAAATCAGAATTTACTGCAGACCAGATAATGGAAAAAGGCAAAAGCCATTAACAAAGAACACTAGATTATTTTCTCTATACCCTGCTCCTCTGAAGCATAGTTCACAGATAAATGCTTCTTTTTTTTTTTTTTCCTTTTGCTCCTGTGTAAAAGAGGGGGATATCCATCCTCGGCAGGTCTGCAGGAGGAGTGTGGGAAGTAACAGAGTGCTGAAGAATACATCTGACGTTTACTGTCATTGATATTCCACTAAGGTGTTGATACAACACTTCAAATAAATGGCTTTCGGTTTATCTGCTGAGAAAGAATATGGAAATTATTGCTGAGATGACGAAGAGGATGAAGCTGCATATGCTGACCAGGGAAACAAAGTCAGTTTGGAAAAATGTCACCAAAATATCTGAAGGCAAAATGCTTTTGTAGGTATAGTTGTTACACATCTCTGTGGCTGAGTTTCATCTATAAATGTCAGATAAAGTTTTATTTTAGCTGTCTCAGCACTCATTTTACATGATTAATGGAATTGACCTTCAATCTTTAATCAGTGTTGTTGGTTGTTATAAAAGAAGAAACTTCCAGAAGCTCGTGTTGTCTCATAAATCAATTAAAGCAAAAGTTTAACATTAAATACAGCTAGCAATAAATACTATTGATTACTACTCCTCAAGTCCATTAGGTGACATGGAAAAAAAATAATGATATGATATTTTATGACTACATCAGAAATAATAATAACTCAGAAATAAGTGAGGCATAAAACAGTGTGTAGTGCCTTTGTTGATAAGTAATCAACAACAAGGTGGTGTTATGAAATGAAGTTCATGTTATGACCCTGACGTTGATTATTTTTTTCCAAAACAGCACATCTTGGAGTGTTTTATTCCTCTTATAGCACCGCAACTTACTAGTAATTAGAAGTACAAGTTTAACCATTTATATGTTGTGGAACATTCTCGAAACAAGTCAGTTCCTGTCCTTACATTCATTATATTAAAAAATAAAATTGTTAAATTGGTGTAGTGATAGAGAAAAAAATTATAAATAAAGAAAGTATTATTATTATTATTATTATTATTATTATTATTATTATTATTATTATTATTCAGTAAAACGGTGGTGTACTTCTGTGTAGTTTGAGATTTCGATTCTCATTTAAGATTCCTTCATGTCAAACTGATAGAATTTCTTTTTTTTTTTTTATTATTATTAAAGTATCTTTAAAGTTGGAAAGGAAACTGAAATGAGATTTGACTCGGCTGTTTAAATTAAAATTTTAATTCGAATGCACGAAATTTTAATTTTTAGCTTATTTGTTTAGGTTAACAGCTGACCAAACAACAAGAAAAAATAGTTTTTAAAATTTATTTGATTATTTTATTTATTATCTTTAAAATTGGAAAGGGATCCAAAATGAGATTAGATTTGGATGTTAAATTTACATTTGCATGCGTTATAATTGCTTAGGTTATCAGTTGACCCAAGAAAAGGTATTAAAAAAATAACAATTCTTAAATTGGTGTGGTATTAAAGACATAAAACACTTCATCATGTGTTGTTATTTGGAAATTAACCAATGTTCTGGTGGTAGAAGTAGAAGTAACATTCACGTCATCCCACCACCCAGCCGTGTTTGATTCCTTGGTAAACAGTTGTATCTCACCGATTGCTTTTTACCATCTTTTCGTATCCTGCCCAGAGCATGCTCCATTCTTCATTTCTCCAAACGATAGTATTCACATTTTACTTTCTAGCTTGTAGCTTGTGACACATAATAATATTTAATCCTCATGGATTTTGACAGATGGCAATATTGGCTGTCAGAATTCCAGCAAGAATAATAAACTTTATGATTATTTCTGAGTCTGCTTTTGGATTATGGTTGAATCAGATGGAGTCTGATTGGGATGTAAGTCAATAGAGAGGAGAATGTCAAGATTATTCACTTAGAATTCCAACTTGCCAGCTAAATCAATAACCACAAGGGGTAATCTGTTTCTTCCGCACTAGTTAGTTCAGCAGCTATTCAAAAAAAAAAAAAAAAAAAAACCCCACAAGGCAATTGGGCAACATTGGCAAGGAAAAAGAAGAAGCAGGCCATCTGTCTCACCCAATGGGCCCCAATTCTTCTTCGACAAATAAGCTCAGTCAATTATACAGCAGCAAATTGGATTAAGGCACCAGCAGAAGAAGCTGGAACCATTTTTTTTTAGAGATTTATCGCTCTGCACATGGTGTCCAGGTTCTAATCAGTATTGATGACAGAATCAGATTTTTGAACCGTCAGCTATTCCCAGCAGTATACAACAAACCAAAGAGCACAAACAAGAAAAGTGAAGAAGGAAATAGAATAAGAAGAGGACAGAGAATGAGATTAGCTGGGTCTTACGCCATGTTCTTAGAAACCACCAACTTCATTATGGATCAGGTTCACAGTCAAGTCAGGGAAAGAGCTGCACACTTACCTGTGAAGAGAGAAAGAGACAAAAGTGCTGAACGGTTAAGAGTTCAACATATTCAGTGTGCACACCATCCAGCTTTGAATAGTTTAGCCACAATGTTTCAGTTCTGTCAGCTTTCTCAATTCATCGGTTCATCCAGCTGCCATGAAAATTCAACCAAAATCAATACCGACGCCTTGGAAGTAATTTGATCTGCTTATCCTGGTTTACTGAACTCACACTTCAGTGCTTTCATTGAGTAAAGTCGATCCTAAACCATGCACTGAGAGTTTAAACCTAGCAGAGATATACCACGGAGCACAGTGAAGACCATCATCAACAAGTGGATAAAAAACTGGGCGACCAAAAACTGGGCGTCCCTCCAAAATGAACGAAAACACAACAAGAAAACGGGTCCAGGAGGCTGCCAAGAGGCCACAGCAACAATAAAGAAGCTGCAAGAATTGATGGCAAGTTCTGGCTGTGTACTACAGGTGGCAACAATCTCCTGTATTCTTCATATGTCTGGACTGTGCAAGACGGAAGCCTTTTCTTACAAAGAACATCATCCAAGCTTTGCTACATTTTGCAAAAACCTACATCAAGTCTGCCAAAAGCATGTTGAAAAAAAGTGTTATGGTCTGATAAGAAGAAGGTTGGACTTCTTGCCCATAATTAAAAAAGGAATATTTGGTGCAAAAACTACACTGCACATCACCAAAAGTGCACCATACCTACAATGAAGCATGGTGGTGACAGCATTATGCTTTGGGGTTGTTGGTTTATTCAGCTGGAACTAGGGCTTTAATTAAGGTGGAAGGATCCAAATATCGGTCAATATTGGCACAAAAAAGCTGATCCATTCCCAAAGAATACCTCCACGTCAACAGAAGAATGGTTTCTCCAGAAGAGGATCAGAGTTTTGGAATGGCCCAGACATAGCCCAGACCTGAATCCAGTTAAAAATCTGTGGGCTGACCTGAAGAGGGCTATGCACAGGAGACACCCTCGCAAACTGAACAGATATGGATAGCTATTGCGAGGAAGAGTAGGCAAAGATTGCAGAGTCAACGTGCTTCAACAATGTATTAGTTTAAGGGTGGGCATATTTATGCAACCGTGTTTTTGAAAAAGTCTTTTTCTTTCTCTTTTCCCCCCCTAAAAGATTTCAGTTTGTTTTTCAATTGAATTGCACAGATTATAGGTCACATTAAAAGTTTTGAAATGATTCATCTAGGTCTGAAAATGTCTACATAAGTGTAAATGCTCTTTGTACACCATGCATAGCTGCATGGTTCAACAAGTAGTTTTATTTACAGCGATTGTTACACCTACTAGCTACAAACTCATACCCTGTAACCATATTGCATCTTTGTTTTGCTGTCTGTCCTGTCTCCACCCCCATCTTTTCATTGGTTCGTTTCCCTAATGTGTGCACCTGTACCGTGTTGAATTAATGAATGGATTTTCTCGGTACAGGCATTTTTGAGCCCCTTGCTTCTTAATTCAACTTGCAATTCATAAAACATCTCAAACGTATTGGAGTACTCAAGAATGTCCTCTGATCGACTTCCATCAGTTCACCACTGGGATGTCTCCAAGTGATCTTGGGAACCATCATCAAAGCTTTTAGCCTTTACCAAGTTTTGTTCAATGAGTATGTACGACTTTTAATGCACGGACAGGATGAGTGAACATCCATCCTGCTAGAGAAGTGATAAATGGGCCAGAGATGTATCCATTTTGGGTAAAAATAGACCATGTCTCTGAGTGGGTATTCAGGGTTTTACTCATCCTCCAGGTTTCCAGGTTCCTGTTCCGTCCATCACGTACTGCCTGAGGAAATTGCATCAAACAAACAAAACTCCAACTCCATGCTTTATTGATTAAAAAAACCACAACACCGTTGGCGCCTTCCATCCTCCATGTTCCTTTGTACGATCTCCACTCTCACCATAAGAGATTGAGAGTCAAGAGATTCAATGAATGTCAATCAGAACTTCAGCAATTTAGCATTTCCAGTTTGTCTAAGTGCATGTCTTTGGACACTGGGGGGAAAGCAGAGACCCAGGAAGAAACCCATGTAGAGGAAACTCCACACAGAAATGACCCTGGCTCCTCAGCTAAGGAATTGAACCCAGTGACGGCACTGGCCGCTGTGTCAGTAATATGACACATAACTTGACATTATATGTATATACTATATCAAGAAACATGCTTTTCCTGGATACCTGACACGGTGTGATGTAACTCTGAAGTGGGCAGAGCTTAAAGCCTTCGTCAAAGTTGCTAAGTTGTCAAGAAAGCAACTTAAGTCAGAAACTGCAATGGTTGCGATTGGACAAAAACAATGTGGCAATTCTTCTGTTGAGAATTTTTATTACTACAGTTTAGCTGAAGATTATGTTGTCACAGATGCAGTTTATATAATCTTTGAAAAAAGATTTTGCTACATTATTATTCATTCATTCATTTGTGATCTTAACCGCTTACTCCTGTCCCCAGGGTCACGGGAGAGCTGGTGCCCAGCCGGGCGGCATAGGGCGCAAGGCAGGATCAACCCTAGACAGGGCGCTAATCAATAGTAGGGCCCACACACTCATACACACACTCAGGGGACTCTTAGAGACACCAATTAACCTAATATGCATGTCTTTGGACCGTGGGAGGAAACCGGATTACCCGGAGTAAACCCACACAGACACGGGGAGGACATGCAGACTCCACACAGAAAGGACCCAGACCACTCCCGGGACCTTCTTGCTGTCAGGCGACAGTACTACCCACGAGCCACCGTGCCACCCATTACATTATTATTATTATTATTATTATTATGAGGAGTATTTAGTTTAATCCACTGAAATACTTTGCAGTACTGCAAACATGGTCCCCAAACACGATCCATCATATAGGATGATCCGGAGAGACCTGACAATTTTCGAAATGAAATGACACGATAATTACTCATAATTTTATTTGAAAATATAACCATTACACTAACCATTTTGTGTTGGAAATTCCCAAAGCAAGAGAATGTTTCCTAGCTGAACGATGCGGACTCCTTATTACAACAGATGCGCGCACTCTTTCCGCATTTTCTGCCTTGCTGGCTTCTGGCTTGCTGAGAGCTTTGGTTTTCGAGGCAGAAGCATTGTTACGGAAATTTTCAACCCATTTTTTAATTGTGTTCCGAGACGGCACAGCAGTGCGACGAGGGATATTGAACTTGATGTGAAATAGCCGTCGAGTAGCAATCACAGAGTCGCCATTTAAGAAGAAATGTCTCAGCAATGAATACGCAATGTTGTGCTGACAAGTGCTCCATGTTGACTAAAATGGCATCAACTACGTCTGCGACCCAACCAGTCACTCCTCGAATCAAACTAGCATCTGATAAATAAGCATAGTGTAATGTATTTGCAGTCTTAGGGCAGGTTCCATAAATGGAAATTAGAGGGCGCTATTTTTCTTATAGTTCTGGATTAATGTTGTCCTCCATGAATAAAGAAGAAAAGTGAAAGTCTCTGCCAGCACCTGTGCTTCTTTCTGTCCGTTCAATAGGCAATAACTTATAGTCATAAGTTGATCTCTACAATCGCGTAGATGTAACACATAGGAAAATCTTCAGATCTCTCTTGCTCACCCAGTATTCTAGATAATCTGTTACTGGAACTGAAATAAAGCAAGCAACCTTCAACAGATGATGCTTGCTCACCAGTTCTCCTGCTCTACGTGACCCATGATCATTTTCAAACATCATTCATCAAATTACATTTTAAAATGAAATCAAGAAAGTCTCAATCTACAGCATGGAGAAACAGGATGCAGTGTGGATATTTTAAAGATCAGACGGAGAAGCTGTCATAGCCTAAGGGAGCTAGAAGAAATAATGCCTCAAACTGAATAAATAACATCCAGCAGATCGTGGGAATGTGAAATCTAGCCAGGTAGTCCGTGCTTGTGTGGTCTGTTTTCTCAGATTGTGGGTCTAAAGTGGCGTTACGGGGAACATTTGACAATTATATTAGTAAGGAAGAGACTTCCATGTAGCTTTTTAAGTAATCAAGATTTAATTGTGGTTATGAGTCCGTTACTAAAATAAGACTTTCTTCAGCCTTGATGTTCATCATTAAAACAATACAAAAGGCACAGTTACGATCCAAACTCTTCTTCTTCTTCTTCTTCTTATCACAATGTGAATACAGTACAGGTAAACCTGTCTAATACTCATCCAATTTCACTTAAAATGACTGAAGAAAGGGAGGCATGGTGGCGCAGTGAAGGGTAGCGCTGTCGTCTCACAGCAAGAAGGTCTCGGGTTCAATCCCCGGGTGGAGTGGAGTTCAATCTGGGTCCTTTCTGTGTGGAGTCTGCACGTCCCCCCGGTGTCTACATGGGTTTACTGTGTCTAGCGTGTGAGTGTGTGTATGAGTGTGTGTGCCCTACGATGGATTGGCGCCCTGTCTAGGGTTGATCCTGCATTGCGCCCTATGCCGCCGGCTATGCACCAGCTCTCCCTGGGGACAGGAATAACCGGTTAAGATAACGAATGAATGACTGAAGAAATTGTTAGCTCAGTCATCTATTCCTGTAAAGGTTCAAATTAGCCAGTGAGCTACACCAAGTTGAATACTGAGTACGTCAGGCTAACATGCTTCAAAGATGAACGGTCAATTTTTCTTGTATTGTTTTGTTGTATTTTAATGCATTGTTACGTGTCTTGGCTAAATATTTAAATGAACTCAACTCAGTGAACTTTCTTCTAGTTCATTACATGTAAATGTTCTTTGAATTATTGTAAAAAAAAAAAAAGTTTCTAAATAAAAGAAAAGTATTTAAGGTATATCAAATTATGGTTTGTGGGACTATGCTTTCACCATAAATTAAGCTTTTTGAAATGCTCGGCTGTTTTCAGTTTTATTCCATTTTAAAATGAATGCATTTTTGCAGGTGGTGGTGTTCATAGTAGGTCATGAGGAGCTTTTTTTTTCCTCTTTTTTTTTTTTTTAGTGTGAAACTAGCAATCAAACTCCAGCAATGGCAAAATAATAATTATGCACAACATTTTTCTCCACAGTTATATAGAATAATAGTAATAATGTTTTTGTAATACAGTAAATTTTTTAACTAAAAGGGCATCATCTAGCAAAAAGTATATTTTACCGTATAGGCTTCAGTGATAAGGATCTCAAAGGTCAACATAGCTATATGAAAAATTTGTTTATTTACCTCTGTTGCTGCATGAATAGCAAACTTCATCCAACAGAATGCTAGCGTGCTCTTAAAGGTCACTTAATGTAAAAGAAAAAAAAAAAGAGGAGCTCCACAACATTTACTTTAATCCAATGTGATTCCATCTGCGTGTTACGGTTTAGTTAAAATTGTCCATACTGGAGTCAGTGGATATGAAAAGAATATACTTTTTAGAGAAGATTTTTTGAGAAATAAAATAATAATGTATATATTAAACAAGACAAACTTGCAGTGATTTGCAACCTGAAACCTGAGATCTGTAATATATACACTATATGGACAGTATTCAGACACACAGTATTCAGGCACACCTCTTAATCATTGAATTCAGGTGTTTCATGGAGTCACATTGCCACGGGTGTATAAAATCAAGCACCTAGCCATGCAGTCTGCCTTTACAAACATTTGTGAAAGAATGGGTCATTCTAAGGGGCTCCCTGAATTCCAGTGTGCTACTGTAATAGGATGCCACCGTTCCCTCCTAGGTATTCCATAATCAATTGTGAGTGGTATTACTGAAACGTGGAAGCAACGTGGAAGCCATGTAATGTTACACCGCAGGTTCGCCGAGTGCTGAGGAACATAGTGCATAACAGTCACAAACGCTCTGCTGACTCGATAACTGCAGAGCTCCAAACCTCCTCTGGCTTTAACATCAGCTCAAAAGCTGTGCACCGGATGCTTCATGGCATGGGTTTCCATGAATGAGCAGCTGCATGCAAGCCTTACATCACCAAGCACAATGCCAAGCATCGGATGGAGTGGTGTAAAGCACGTAGCCACTGGACTCTGGAGCATTTGAAACATGTTCTGTATAATGACAAATCACACTTCTCTATCTAGCAGTTTGATGGATGAGTCTGGGTTTGGCAAATGCCAGGAGAACGTTACCTGCCTAACTGTGTTGTGCCAAATGTAAATCTTGGGTTGTTTTTATGGGGTTGGCAAAAACTCCTACGTTTCAGTAAAGGGGAAGTTTAATGCTTCAGCATACCAAGACATTTTGGAAAATCATATACCTCCAACTTCGTTGGAACAGTTTGGGGAAGGCCCTTTTCTGTTCCTGCATGACTGTGCGTCAGTGCACAAGGCAAGGTCCATATAGGCATGGTTTGGTGAGGTTGGTGGGGAAGAACTCGACTGGCACAGAGCCCTGATCTCAATCCATCTCAATGGTCTAATCAACTCAATACATATTTCCCCCATTGATCCTCATAAAGAATCATGGGACCAAGACCTAGGTGTCACCATCTCAAATAATAAACCTAGACATGGTCTGTTACAATGCAAAGTAATCCATAAATGACACCTCACCAATGCTTGTTTAGTAAACATTTTCCGGGTAGAGATAATGCCTGTGAGGGATGCAAGTAGTCTCCTGCTGCCCATGTGCATATGTTTTGGACATGCCCCTTACTTATGGACTTTTGGTCCAATGATTTTGACACACTGAAACAGGTTCAAGTAACAATTTGGACTTTAATCCCTTAACTGCCCTATTTGGCATTCCCCCCTGTGATATCCATACTGGTCACCTCACAGAGGGTCCTCGCCTTTACTAACTTTCAGCTAGATGCAGTATTCTGCTCAAGTGGAAACATGCATCTCCCCCAAAATTTGATAGTTGGATTCCATGCATTTTTCAACAATACAGCAAAAACATGTTACAAACTTTACAAAGGCATGACTATGGAACAGATACTGGACAGGCCTGCCTGCAGTCCTGACCTGTCCCCAAAGAAAAATGCATCAATGACAATCCTGTACTGTTGCACACCTTTAGAGGTGTTTGCAGTAAGAATGGGACAGAATACCTGAAAAGCTTCATTGTTTGCTATCCTTGTGGTCAAAATGTTTTTAGGGGTTGTGAGAAGGAATGGCAACAATAGCGGAGAGAAATGAGTGTAGAGATGAGTAGTAAAAAATTCGAACCTGTGAGGGATTGTCTTTAAAATGTGTTCTTTGTTTCAGTTTGTGGCAGCAAGGATAAAAAAAAGGGAAATACGAGTGCCACAAGAAAGAGATCTGAGCCGTGTATGTGTGTTTAGGTCTAAGAAAAAGACAATTAAAAGTGCTAAAAAGCCAGGTTTTATATTCTGAGGGAAGTGCCACACTGAAGTCAAAACCCAGGAAAAAAAAAACATGATACACTCTCTGGCGTCAGTGACAACATCAAGACCTCCTCACGCTGTGCAAGGAGCAAAGGTAGTATCTCAAGGCTGTTCTCCAAGCCCAGGCATATTATTGGCAGGTACTCCGGAGCCTGGTCCAGTCAAAAGGTACTTCAGCCAGTGCCCTAATTACTGTGGGGGCCACACCACACATCACACTGTTCCAAGATAGGCTTGTATGATGTGGAAGTTTGGGGCTGGCCTTGCTGTGGAAGCATGGGGCTGGCCAGAGGCCTATTGGGTGTAGTGGTTACTGCTGCTTTTGGCTGAATAAGCAGCTTCAGCTTGCAAATCTGCTGGAGTGCCCTGACGTCAAATGGGCCATTATGCAGCGGGTTGGCCGTAACTCTGAACAGCACCATCAGCGCTTTGGCAAACTGACATACAGTGAGCTTGGCTGCCTTTGCATTGACTACTTTTGCATTCGTGCAGCAGCTCAGGATGCCTGCTGCAGGTGGCTACTGGCAGAGGCTGCAGCACCAAAGAAGTGATCAAGCTGGTGTTATTGGAGCAGTTTGTCCCCTGGTCACTGGAAGGAATAGCAGAGTGGGTCCAGTGCCACCCTCCAGCGTCATTGGACAAGGCAATCAACCTGGCTGAGGATTATTTGGTGTTGTATCCGGGTACCCCTACTTTTCTTCTCTCTCTCTTGCACCACAGAAATGGGAGCCAATTATCCTAAAACCAGTTCCCCAGTCCCAGGCTGTCCCTCCCCTTGCCTCTCCCCCTGGGTCTCTCTGTTGTTTCCCTTAGGTGGAGAACTCTGGGACTACAGGTGTGGGCATATGAACCGGGCTAGTGTGCTGGCGTCGTGGGGAGCCTGGGCATTTCCAGGACCAATGTCATGTGATGGAGTTGTGGGTGTTGGTCCAGGTCCCTTATGCGCTGGAGCAGACACAAGACAAAAACTCTCAAGCACACTTTTAACCAAGTGAAGGAATTGATGTTCAGCATAATGTTGCACCCCCCTTCTCCTCCTTTGCTATTATAGGTTGTTTAGAGTGATTCGGGACACACAAACCAAAGAAGAGATGACCCAGTTGTTGTTCCTGAGGAGCCACCAGGAATTGTTATTCGAGGTGGCTCATCATAATCTGATGGTGGCACACTTAGTATAAAATACTGATTCATCCCATGGTGCGCACTTTTATTAGCCAGGCATTGCTGGTGATGGTTGCAGGTGGCAGTGTGTGTTTAGTCGATCACCAGTTTGTAAATGGAGGGTGAAAGTTCTGGGAATGTTCAAAATAAAATAAATACATAAACAAACAAATAAATGAATACACAAACAAACATGGGGTTTACTTATTTTAAAAAAAAAAAAGCTAATAAACAGGACGAGGTGGCCAATTGTTCAATTAAGGGTCTACTCCTGCCTCACACCAAGTGTTTCCGGGATAAGTTGTACATGGCTAATATGCTCATTGTTCACTTTCACATTATAAACTACCATGACAAATACAGAGGGTATGTAGGGGTATGATGACAGGGTATGATGACAGTTATGAGTATCAGGTCTCATTCTTGTTGTCCCAGCTGTTACAGTTTTTTTTTTAGGATTTGTTAAGATATTGTTAAACATCTTACAGAATTGTGTGGAATTTTTGGATGAAACCTGCACGAACAAATTGGGGAGAAAGGGGGCATGGGGAGAATTAATGCAGATAAAGCTCTCAAAGAGAGCTTTCATTCACAAATTTCAAGATAGGAAGTGATTTGCATCCCATGAGGTAGGGGATCTATTTCCATACCCAAGATTGTCAGCACTTCTCAAAGCAGGAACATGCCATGAACCAGGCTGGAGCACTCTTTCTCTGAGCTATCATCATGGCCTGAGGGACAGCAGCAGATCGTTCAGACTCGACTCTTTACCTGATCGATTCATACTCTCTGACTCAAAGTGCCTTTCTCGTCTCCCAGTGCTGATCTCATGTTTAGCACAGAGCTCATCGAGAGCAGACTGTCTGGAGCAAGACCGAGCTCACATCATTCACACTCTGTCAACTCTGTATACTCTGAGGTTTGGTTTGATGTGTGCCACCAAACGGCACCAATAGATGAGGGATTCTCAAGTCATATTCATTAATAAGGATCGGTAATTAGCTAATTAGACAAGTCTGTCATGAATTGGATCTGGAAGGGGAAATGTTAGGAGGAATGTTGATCATTGTGTCTGTGAAGATGAACATTGTGTCTATGAACTTCTTTCAGAGAATGTGTGTACAGAATTTATAGAGGATTTATAGAGGATTGCCGACAGGAAGTAGTAACAGGTGAAAGTGCATGCTCATCTGCACAAATAAGGCACCATCTAAAAGCAAACGTTAACTTGGAATAACTTACACAACTGTTATTGTACTATGTGATTTACAGCCTTGGTTCTATCCCATGGACACATTTCTTTACAAATATAGAGCTGTCTGTCTGTCCTGCTATAAAGGGGAAGTGGAAGAGGCTGACAGATCTATGAGAGTACTAAACAGTCTCACCACTATAAGAAACAGCCATGCTAACGCTCTCAGAGTGAGATGTTTGCTGTAAACTTCCTAATCTTGGGCTTTGCATCGACATGCAACACATAACACAGTAACAAGGAAGTGACATGAAAAACTAAATGCAAATCTGAATAGCAGCACCAGAGCTCATCTGTTTGGTCAGAATGATGTGTTGGTTAATATTCTCTAACAGTGGCTCGGACAATAATTTATACTGTATTAACATGCTTGTTCTAACGCGTTATCATTTCTACATTAGCAATAAATGGAGTAACAACGTGTGTAATCTTTGATATGGTGAAGGTCATGCTTATTTAACAAATTACGGAATGAGTCTCCAGTGTCAGCACTTGTAACAGTCAGAGGTAAAGCTGTAAAGAGGTAACAGACAAGAGGGAACAACTGTTTATAGGTGCTAAAACTTGAGAGGGAACAAGAACCAACTTGTTTTACAGATGTTCCACAACATTAAACGTAACTATAAATGGATGAACATATCAGGAATTATCTTTCTTTTCTCCTCCTAGCCTTCGTCTTAGAAGAACCTTTCAGGAAACCCAAGAACATTTCCAGTATTGCAGAACTCCAGACTAGGCAATAGGTTGTAGCTTGGTGTAAGGATCGTGAACGAATCTAGCATAAGCTTTACACAATTAGCCATCCCTTTTATCTTCTTGTGTTTACCTAATAAGCATAATAAGCTAACAGACTGTGAGTCAATTCTATTAAATCAAACCTTAACAATTATCTAACTTAAGCCTCTGTTTTATATCCTCTACTGGAAGCTTTTTAGCTACAGTTCACTGCACCAATTGATTATCACACCTACTTAGCTTTTAATTTGGCTCCCAGCTGCACTGTACAGTACATGAGATTAATGGTAAACGTATAAATATCTTATAGTGTCATCTCACCTCCCATTTGCAATGTCCTGTGGCACTTGTCTGCACAAATCCAGTAAAGCACCACTGCACCTACACACCATGTTCACTCAGCATGCTCAGTATCCTGACAGCTATTCTCTCCAATCAGTACAGTGATAGAGGAACAGCAGCCCTGTACTATGGAACCTCAGCATGGGGGCGTGCTGCCTAAAAAGCAACCCCACATCACTCAAAATGAACAGTTTTATTGGTTGTTACATCTAGTCCCTCAAATCATGAGACACGACAAGTGAAGGGTTGGATTTGAGAAAGACATGGTAGTTTCAGGACATTTTGTTTATCCTCGATATTTGGAGTATATAGTTGTGGACTGGGACTGGGACTGAGATCCCAGCAAAAAAAGTGGGGTTTTTAGGAAGGTAGAAGCGAAGTGAATCTTGGAGTGGAAAGGATGAATTAATTACTTCAGGTGGTGGTGTGATTATTCAGAGTTTGATTATGAGTGGGTGGGATTGATTAGAATTTTTCAAGAGTAGGCAGAATTGGGGTGGCACGGTGGTGCAGTGTGTAGCGCTGACGCCTCACGGCAAGAAGGTCCCGGGTTCAGTCCCCAGGTGGAGTGGTCTGGGACCTTTCTGTGTGGAGTCTGCATGTCCTTCCTGTGTCTGAGTGGGTTTCTTCCGTGTACGCCGGTTTCCTCCCACAGTCCAAAATCATGCACATTAGGTTAATTGGTGTCTCTAAAGTGCCCCTAGTGTATGAGTGTATGAGTGTGTGTGCCCTACGATGGATTAGTGCAATGTCTAGCGTTGCTCCTGCCTTGCGCCCTATGCCGCCGACTAGGCACTGGCTCTTCCGTGACCCTGGAAACAGGAATAAGCAGTTAAGCTAATGAATGAATGAATGAATGGGCAGAATTGGTCCAAATTCCAGTGGGATATGGACATCATACACTCAGAAATGGTCACAATTTCTTGTGTGGGAATGGTCAATTCCTGGCAAGGATAGGAATTCATTTGGGAGTCGGCAGAATTTATCAGAATTCCTCTGGAAGTGGGTGGGATTGATCAGAATTCCTTTGGGAGTGTGTGGGATTGATCAGAGTTCCTTTAGGAGTGGGCGGGATTGCTCAGGATTTCTTTAGGAGCAGGTGGATTTGGTTATCATTCAGGGAGAATTGGTCAGGGTTTCTTCACGGTTGGATCAGATTTCATTTGGGAGTGTGCTTGATTAGTCAGAGTTTTTTTCAAAATGTGTTGGGTTCCTCAGAACTCTTTTGGGAGTGAGTGGAATTGGTCAGAATTCCTTGGGCAGTGGGTGGGATTGGTCTGAACTGCTTCAGGAGCAGGAAGCCTTGGTCAGAATTGCCTTGGGAGCAGAAAGGATTGGTAACAATTCCTTTGGGAGTGGGCGGAATTGGTCAGAATTCCTTGGAGAAAGGGTGGGATTGGTCTGAAATTCTTCAGGAGCTGGAAGGTTTGGTCAGAATTCTTTTGGGAGCAGAAATAATTGGTAGGAATTCCTTTGGGAGTGGGCAGAATTGGTCAGAATTCCTCCAGGAGTGCATGGGATTGGTCTGAATTGCTTCAGGCGTAGGCAGGTTTGGCCGGGATTCCTTTGGGAGTGGGTGGAATTGGTCAGAATTCCTTGGGGAGTGGGTGGGATTGGTCTGAATTGCTTGAGGAGTAGGCAGGTTTGGCCAGGATTCCTTTGGGAGTGGGTGGAATTGGTCAGAATTCCTTGGGGAGTGGGTGGGATTGGTCTGAATTGCTTGAGGAGTAGGCAGGTTTGGCCAGGATTCCTTTGGGAGTGGGTGGAATTGGTCTGAATTTCTTTAAGGGAAGGCAGAATTTGTCAGGATAAATTCAGGAGTGGATACCAATGGTTAGAATTCTTCCAAGAGCAGGCAGGATTGGGATTACAAAACACCAGCGCACACCTCTGTCTATATATGTGCGCTGATGTTTTGTATATATATATATATAGTTACACACTACATTTTTTAATGTCAAGCTTAGCACGCCCTCTACTGGCTGCAAACACTACCTTCATTTACCTTAATGCTCCACTTACACGCCTTCTGATTTAACAAACAAGGTCCATGTGTGTGATACGCAGACAGACAACGTGATGCTGAAGCATGTTGAGGCAGATGGGGGATCTCCCTACGGCATGCAAATGCACATGCGCACACACACTATCTCACCATGTGATGGGCAGTAATGACTAGAGAGGAGAGAGAGAGAGAAAGAGAGAGAGAGACAGAGAGAGAGAGAAAGAGAGAGAGAAAGAGAGAGAGAAGGAGAGAGAGTCAGAGAGGGATGTGGTGTGTGACAGTCTGTCAGATATGGAGGTCCAGTGGGACGTTGTAGACACACAACCCCATATGGAGTCAAGGATGAAGTGCCTCCGGGGATGAAGGTTTTTTTGGATTGTGTATGTGTGTGTGTGTGTGTGTGTGTGAGAGAGAGAGAGAGAGAGAGAGAGAGAGAGAGAGAGAGAGTGTGTGT
>JAOVVH010000059.1:6670334-6683432 GCA_028566435.1 Scorpiodoras heckelii | reverse complement strand
AAACCCCAGTGTTTATATTGTTTTGCAGTGTTTATATCTATACCCAAACCCGGGTGTTTATATTTATACCCAAACCCCAGTGTTTTTATTGCTTTGCAGTGTTTATATCAATACTCTAACCCTATCCCCAGTGTTTATATTGTTTTGCAGTGTTTATATCTATACCCTAACCCTAACCCCAGTGTTTATGTTTTGCAGTGTTTATAGCTATAGTATTTTCTACACCCTAACCCTAGAATTTGATTTACTAAGTACAAAATCAAAAGAGTCAAGACTTGAAGTGCATATATGCCTGGAAGTATATTAATTAACAGAAACAAAATTTTGGAATATTTATTTCCCTTCACTGCAATTCACTTTGAATTCCAAGTATTTATAATAATCATACTTCTCTTTTCAAATGTCTCATTTTGTGCTTCTCCAGCTGTAAGAACCCTACAAACACTATTCCAAATACTATTTTATGAAGGTCTGTAGATTTAACTACCCAAGTTTATTTGTTCTCATAAAGCAGTGACGTACAGCAGAGATTGCTGAGAACAATATATGATCCTGTGGAAATAGCATTGGTTTATTCTTAAAACAAGAAGAAACAGCTTAATTGTTTAATGACTAAGATATTAGTTGCAGTACATCATGCCTGAAGAATGCAGATGTTCTAGCTGTTATAATCTGGAGCTCTTATGTCTTATCTGCCATGGGTTCTTATATGGATTAGTGTGTTCCACATCTCTATTTGTATACTCTTAACCTTAGCAATGCGCTCCACAGATGTATGTAGTTGTCTGTAAATAAAAGCGAGAATGAGTGCATCACCGCACGTTCCTATTAAGCTGTGTCTCTTACAGACAGCGGTGGATTTCTGTACTTTGAAAGATGAGCCCTTCAGATCCAAAGTTTCAAGGGGAAGAGAAGAGACAAAACAAAGGTCTATTCAGCCAAGAGCCATGAAATCTCCTTCAGTCTAAAAGCAGAAGCACACTGTGATCCAGGCTGATGATTTCCATCGGCTCGCGGCTCGGTCCGCTGACTTAAAGTGCTTTCCTGTCCCCTCGAGCTGATCTCACCTTTGGCGCTGAGCTGACTGAGGAGTTTCAGTTGACTTTCTCATTTCTAAAAGCAAGCTGCTTGGGGCAACATCCAGGTTGGCATGGTGAGGGCGTCGTGTCACTTCTGTATTTACCGACTTTAAAAACAAGCACTAGCCATTGAAAAATATGGACTAACCAAAAAGGGGCAGTGGTAGCACACTGGTTCAGACACTTGTTTAGACAAGTTCAAATCCCAGCACCACCAAGATGGCACCATTGGGCCTCTAAGTAAAGCCCTCAACCACTCAGCTGTATCGATGTGAAAATGTAAGTTACTCTGGTAACGGAGTCTGCCAAATGCCATGAATGTAAAACATAGAGAAATACAAAAGACAAAAGCGAAAGACAAATTTACATATGAAAAAAGACTAATAAGATAATATTTGAATGAGAAGGTGCTAATCATTGAACTACATATAGTAGGAGTCTAACGTATTGTTTATATTGAAAGAGCATACCGCATGCAGCACATAAATTAGCACTTAATCCAGCATGTTGCATTATTTTGCATTTTATTACTGCATTGCACATTTAGATGTATTCATGCTAACTAAGCTGAAGAAATTAAATCAAGTTTTATTGGTGATGGCATACAGATTGTGATTTGCTAATGAAATTAAACATCCCGCATTGCCCTGGAGATATCTGATACTTGAAAATCAGGGCGAGTGTGTGTGTGTGTGTGTGAAGATATATAAGATCTCTTATAGACAGAAAACGAGAGAGTCCGGTTGTCTTAGTAAGTATAGACACAGGATTACATTTGATCTCCTGTAATCTTTTTAGTCTACAGCACACCAAGATGCAGAGTTACCTCTTTGCACTAATTTTACAAAGTAAATTGTGTAAAGAAATGATAAAACACCTTTTCTTTCAGAGATCTGTATCAATCAATTAAGACACAAGATGCTTGGTGTAATTAATAATAATGGACTAGACTTAGACTACATTTAAATCAGTAAAACTCCAAAGACTCCACTTCAAAAAGAATTGTAATTATAGTAAAATGAATATATTAACATCCAAAAACTGAACTTGACATAGAACAAGAAAAAAGAAATAAATACAGGACAAGCCAAATTCAAAAGCAACCTATTTCCAGGTATTCGTTAGACTAATGGCCATAAGCACTTAGAGCAGAAATAAATTCCTCACTCGTAACCAATCACCATCCATATGCCTATTAGGAAAATGGCTGGTCATGAGGTTTGTTGCATTTCACAAGCAAAAAAAATGAAGAAAAAAAAATCCATCATGTCATACATCTTCATGAAGGAAATGCATTTTCAGAGAACCACAAAGCAGAACATTATGACCTAATATATATCTAACAAGAGAAAAGGAAAAGATGCAAGAAATGAGAGGGCTAGAAATGTAGAAAATTATCCAGGATGTTTGAAATTGTCGGTAATGCACTGTATAAGTATCATTAGAAGCATTACTTGCACGGCATAAACAGCATTACAGCATTACCTGAAATGGACAAAGATTGGTATTCAAATGTGATGGAAAAAAGTGGACAGCCTTCTCATAAATGATTATGATGTATTATGATGTGATGTCTGCTGTATAATGCTGTGCGGTTGTTTGTATTATGATGCCTTTAGGTGCACCAGCAGCTTTAGTTAGATGTATATCGGGATCCAGGGTCTTAAGCAAACATAGGTTTTCATTATGGAGCTAATGATGTATGCATTTGTGAGTCAGAGGTTACTAAGAGTAGTACTGCAGACGTATGTAAATTAGCAAAGGCAATATCCGATGCAGTAATGCACTCTGGCCCCATCCCAGTGTAGTGTGGCGATGTAGCTTGCAGCAGGTTATGGTTGCTGAATTGCTGGATGTCTAGGTGGTGCACCAGCGCAATTTTGAGGGCAAGGACAGCTTCTTAGGATGGGACGGTATCTATCCCACTTGGGATAGTAGTACTCTCATTTCTTGCAGTATAGCTCACAGTCTCAGAACCGGCTTAGTTAGTCCGTGACAGTCCAAAGCCAAGGCCAGGGAGCAGACAAACAGGCTAAACTGACTGTCTGCTAGCTGCACTGAGTCATCACTCAGATTCCACCATATTGAGATCGTGGCCGCTCCCTGGCCTTCCTGGCTTACACAATTAGATCGTATTGAATGTACAGCCAGCACCTTTGATCTGAAGCTAGGAGTGTTAAATACAGTATTAGGTCACTTATCTCTAAAGCACTTATTGTTAATGAAACTATTACTGAGCAGAATAATATAATATAGTGCGTTTAACAGAAACATGGATAATACCAAATGAATATGTAGCATTAACTGAAGCTAGTCTGCCCGGATACAATTACATACATAAACCTTGTCTAACTGGCAGAAGAGGAGGCATTGCAAATATTTATAGTGATAATCTAGACACCATACAAAAACAGACATAAATTCAAAACCTTTGAAGTTCTCTACACTAACATAGCATACACAGCCACAAATAATAAGTCTGCCCAATCAATTCCTCTAATTATTATTTACAGATCCCCAGGGCCGTGTTCTGAAGTTCTTTGTGTATTTACAGATTTCATCTCAAACCTGGTTGTTTCTTTAGACAAAGCATTGATTGCCGGAGACTAATATTCATTTTGATGATCCATAAGACCCTCTGAGAACAGCTTTTGTGTCCATTCTGGATTCAACAGGAGTAAATCAGAATGTAATAGGATCTATTGACAATGTTGATCACACACTTGATCTAATATTAACATTTGGATTAAACACTACAGTTGCACTTCCACAGTCTGAAGCTATCTCATCTCATTTAAAATTAGTCTTATTCATAATACAGTCCGTTCCAAATTATAATGCAAATGATATTTTTCTCTGATTTTCCTAAACGGTCGATGCAAATGACAGGCAGTGTAATTTTCAAGTCGTCAACCATTAGATGACTAAATTTTATTGAACAAACCTCCCAATGATGACAGTATTTTTGTCAAAAAAAATAAAAAATAAAAATGCACTGTTCCAAAATTATTATGCACAACAGAGTTTCAAAACATTTTACAGGTTGTAGAGAACTGAAAATGGTCATTTGTTGAATTTGCAGCATTAGGAGGACATATGTACTGAATTCAAAAGCTATTTCGATCAAAAACATCTTAACAGGCCAAGTAACATGTTAACATAGAACCCCTTCTTTGATATCACATTCACAATTCTTGCATTCATTGAACTTGTGAGTTTTTTGGAGAGTTTTTGCTCGAATTCCTTTGCAGGATGTCAGAATAGCCTCACAGAGCTGCTGTTTTGATGTGAACTGCCTCTCACCCTCATAGATCTTTTGCTGGAGGATACTCCAAAGGTTCTCAGTAGGGTTGAGGTCAGGGGAGGATGGGGGCCACACCATGAGTTTCTCTCCTTTTATGCCCATAGCAGCCAATGACACAGAGGTATCCTTAGCAGCATGAGCTGCATGAAGAATACATTTTCATGCACGAAGATGATTTTGCTACGGAAGGCACGGTTCTTTTTGTACCACGGAAGAAAGTGGTCAGTCAGAAACTCTATATATACTTTGCCGAGCTCTCTCCCCATGATTCTGCCCCAGAACATGACTCCGCCACCTCCTTGCTGACGTCGCAGCCTTGTTGGGACATGGTGGCCATCCACAAACCATCCACTACTCTATCCATCTGGACCATCCAGGGTTGCACGGCACTCATCAGTAAACAAGACTGTTTGAAAATCAGTCTTCATGTATGTCTGGGCCTACTGCAACCGTTTCTGCTTGTGAGCAATGGTTAGAGGTGGCTGAATAGTAGGCTTAAGCTATACTGCAAGCCTCTGGAGGATCTTACACCTTGAGGTTCACAGGACTCCAGAGGCACCAGCAGCTTCAAATACCTGTTTGCTGCTTCGTAATAGCATTTTAGCAGCTGCTCTCTTAATCCGATAAATTGGTCTGGCAGAAAACTTCCTCATTATGCCTTTATCTGCATGAACCCATCTGTGCTCTGAATCAGCCACAAATCTCTTAACAGTACAGTGATGACGCTTAAGTTTTCGTGAAATATGTAAGGTGTTGCACTATTTGACGCTTTTCGGCAGCAGAGAGATCCTTTTTCTTTCCCATATTGCTTGAAACCTGGGGCCTGCTTAATAATGTGGAACGTCCTTCTTAAGTAGTTTTCCTTTAATTGGGCTCAGCTGACAAACTGATTATCACAGGTGTCTGAGATTGATTTCAGTGATCCAAAGAGCCCCTGAGACACAACACCATCCATGAGTTTAACTGAAAAACAAAAAAAATTATCTTTATGACACTTAAATCCAATTTGCATAATAATTTGGAATGCGGTGTGTACTCTCTTTGTCAAGCTACCATGCCAAATATACACTCACATCGACTGCTGCACATCGTTTTATCGATGAACTCCCAGGAATATAAAGTTTGATTGGATCGCCGTCTAACTCCACAGAACTTGATCTAGTTACTGAATGCTCAGAGTCAATGTTTCACTACCTCTGGGTAAAATCGTTCATAAACACAGTATCAGCTTCCACTGTTCTGCTGATGACACGCAGCTGTATGTCTCAGCAAAGCCAGATGAGAGACACCAGCTTAATAAAGCTGAGGAATGTATAACGGACAGGAGACACTGGATGATGAATAACTTTCTTCTACTTAATTCTTAATAAGACAGAGGTACTTGTACTACGACCACAGGCAGCTAGAAGTAAGCTTTCTGATTACACAGTAACCCTGGACGGCCTTTCAGTTACATCATGGGCAGCTGTAAAAGATCTTGGTGTGACTGTTGACTCCAGTCTTTCATTTGAAGCTCATGTAGGCAATATTACTAGGATAGCCTTCTATCTTCTCAGAAATATCGCTAAAATCAGAAATATTATGTAACGACATGATGCAGAAATATTAGCTCATGCTTTTCTTATCTGTAGGTCGGATTATTGTAATGAGTTGCTGTCTGGATGTTCCAGTAGGTGCATAAACAAGCTCTAGTTGGTTCAGAATGCAGCAGCCAGAAGAGTCCTTAATAGAACCAGATGAGACGACCACATCACCCCAAATCAAATTTCGCATTGATTACAAAATACTACTATTAACCTATAAAGCACTGAATGTTCTCATGCCACAGTACCAGAGTGAAATTTTAGTCTGTTATGATCCGCAACACCCGCTTCAATCAAAAGGTGCAGGCTCTCTGTTGGTACCTCGAATAATGAAGACTACAGCAGGTGCCAGAGCGTCATCTTACAAAGCCCCACAGTTTTGAAACAGCTTTCCAATTAGTGTTCAGGACTCAGGCACAGTCTCAGTGTCTAAATGTAGGCAGAAACCTTGTTTAGTCAAGCCTTTTGTCACTATCTTTTCTTCTTTTTTTTTTTCTTCTCTGCTGCTGAAGATGGCTCCACATGCACAGTCTAAAGATCACCATGACTGACAGCTTAAAGATACACTTAGAAACCATAAATTTGGCTTCAGCGTGCAACTGATGTAAGCAGCCTCCCTATGATGGCTCGGACTGTAATTGCCATAAACAGTTTTACACTCCGTCAGTCAAACGTCCATCGGTGAACAGTTTATAATTTCGGCAAAACAGACTTAATGTTAAACTTTAGTGAATTTACTCAGTACAATTGCGGTTTTTTTTTGTTTTTTTTGTTTTTTTTTCCCCACAGAGATATAGAAGGGATTATTTATTATTGTACTATCCGGTGTCACCCAAATAAGGATGTGATGGGAAAGATAAGGATCTGGTTTCTCTCAAGGTTTCTTCCTCTTATCATTAAAAGCACTTTAGAAATCAAGTTGAACTGAATTGAATGGTTGCATTATGGTGTGGTTGGTTGTATTGTTGTGTGGGGTCAGCAGTGACATGCTTTGTGGTCCTTTTAATAAAAACTCATGTGGATGATATAAAATTGCTGTCCAACCCTAGGACAACACCGTAATCTAAAACCGCCCGCTCTCTTTTCCGATGCCGTGAATAATTACAGCACATTATTGCTTCGATTTGCACTGCAGTGCAGAATCATTGCTTTCTGATCACACAGTCTGCAGCTTGACTAATACACTGCCTGCTGTGACATGTCTGCGAACGCTGTGCTGTGAAAACGTGAAGGAGTCTACTGTCGAGTAAAATAAAAAAATCCCGGTGCTGCATGATTCTTTGAGAAGAACAGTGGACACAGATGTTCTTACATGCTCACAGAATACTTCAGATTTACAATCGCAAAAAAAGGGATTTGCATGGAAGTTTGCATTATTTTCGTCTAGCTTATTCCTGGATCATGCTGGGTGGTGACATAATCAGAATGAATCAGTTCTATTTTTTAGAGGATCTTCTTTGTATAACCAGACATGGAGAATGCGCATTATGACGTTGTTTATTATAGGATTCAGCCATAAATATCCCGGGACCTCATACAGTGTGACAAGTAATCATTTTAGAAGGACACCCAAATCGCACAAACATGTTTACCCTCCCTGGCAACAGAGGATGCGCAAAAGACACTACTTACTGAACTTCCTGGTCCTCCACAATATAAACTGAGGCTGTAGTTGAATACTCTTTCATGCTTAGGAAGGTTCCTATCTGTCTGTAATGACCTGGAAGTATTTAAGTGGCAGCCATGATAAGAGCTTTCCAAAACCTCTAAATGCTAAGGAAAGGTGCTTCGGTGGTTCCTTTCTTATCTCCTTTTAGCATAATGGACAATGGACCAGCCTTTAAGGAAAGGATAAGAGATCCCACAATCCCTTGTGGCAGGAACATTCAAAGTGATGCACATTTGTCCACGTAAGTCACATAATTACATAGCCTAGCGTGAGTGCAGTTAAATTCTCTTAGCACCGCGGTTGTCCTTATGACTTTTCTGATCTTCAACCGTCCTGTTTTAGTGAGTCTTTGCCCATTGTAGCCTCAGATTCCTGTTCTTGACCCACAGAAGCGACACCCAATGTGGTATTTTGCTATTGTAGCCCATCCCACACTAGGTTTGATGTTTTGTGCATTGTGAGATGCTTTTCTGCTCACCACAGTTGTAAAGAGTGGTTATATGAGTTACTGCATCCTTCCTATTGGCTTAAGTCTGAATATTTCAGGACATTTTCCACAGAATTGTCATTCACTTGATGAGGTTTGTCTTTTGCACCAACACTAGAGACTGCTGTGTGTGAAATCCTCAAACCAATCCTCGTATTTTCTTGCCCCAATTCTGATCCTTGACGTGAACATTAACCAAAGCTGCTTGTGTCCGCACTGTTTCTATACATTGCAGTGCTGCCACATGGTTGGCTGATAAAATAAGTGCATGAAGGAATAGGTGTACAGGTGTTCCTAATAAAGTGCTTGGTGGATGTAAAAAGTGAAATAATTGAAATTATTTAGAGCTGAAAAAAAACCACTTCCTCTTATAATTGGGGATTTGCATGTTACACAGTAATCAGTGCGCACACCTGCCATCAAAGATATACACACGTGTATATCTATTTCAGAGCATGTTGTAAAGATATTTTGTATGCAAATTCAAAGCCTCATTACTGCTCATAATCCCTGTGAATTCTCTGTAAGATGATCTTGTATCGAGAAGCTGATCTCTCTTTGCACTCCTACAGAGGCAGAAGCTCAGAACAACTGTTTTTGTGTGTGAACTGTGCGTAGAACAGATGGTTCAAGCCGCTTTTGAGTTTTATGTGCATTTTTATATCCTCGTTCTCTGATCTGTGCCTTATCAGACATACAAATAAGTTTGTGTGCGGAAAATGAGAAGTTCAGGCGTTTTCTTTGTTCTCTGCGTATTTCGGTTCGCTTTCTAGAAGTAACGTCGTGTACAGTCAGCACTGCTTGAAGAGCTAAATGCCCTACTGATGCCTCATACTGGTAGCTACCTTTATTTCTTTTTTTTGGTGCTGTTTATCTGTGTAGCATGGACTATATAAAACCTTTTGACTTATCTGATATAACGTTACCAGTTTGTTACGGTTTATCGTGCCAGTCCAGCTCGTACGAGCATTAACAGAGGTTCTTCAACTGGGGGGAAAGTGTAAAATCATTTGATCATAAAAAAAAAACCTCACAATTTCTGCTTTTTAATGAAAATTCTGTCAATGCTTACATTCGATACGCACTATAATTCTCTCAAAGGCTTATTTCTGAGTACCTCGGCTTTACACAAACACTTTCACAGTGATGAAAATTACAGGTGGAAAACGAATCAGCAGTCTTTAAAACAAGCAATTGTAATGCTGCAGAGGATCTCTGGGTTTTTTTTTTTTTTGTTGTTGTTGTTTTTTTACCCACACCAACTCCCTGAGGCTTTTATATTAAGAAATATATAATAAAATAAAGAAAGCTCTGATATTCACTTGTAATCAAAGAAAAGGAAAGAGTACGAAAGAGGAGGATCAGATCCTGATTGCGCCGAAGAATAAAAGAAACTATTCTGAAAGTAGAGAAATGTCTGAAAAATGAAAAACCTGTAACTGTAGAAATGATAACGTATACTGAAATACCAGAAAAACTGGTATACTAGTTAATACTTGGTAGGTGCCCCATGGGATCTTGGAGGCAATGTTACACAGTCCTCACGCTGATGTTTGTTGAGGCCCCAGCATTGAATTCCACTGAATGTTACTTGATGCAGTGTTGCACGTTTATCACGTGAACTGATTCTTGCCAGCTGACACCGGTCACGTTCACCCAGAGTCTTTTCATGGCCACGCCGCTGTCGTAAGTTTGAGTTTTTCCCAGATATCTTGTAGTCACGCTACACCCTTGGACCGCTCATACGTGAAAATCCAAACTTCGCTTCTACCTCTGAAAAGCTACGGCCCATCTGACGAGCTCCAACTATTAAACCGTGGTGAAAAATCACAACATCGTGATAACTTGCCATTCTCACAACGGAAACAGCTCTAGAAGCTTCCATAGATGTCTATCACTTTATATACACACACTGACCGATGCAACCAATGACGTGCACAGGTGGAGCTGCTATGTATTTTGCATATACCACTTTTTCTGGTTCTTCAATGTATATCTGTAATAACTGACAGTTGCATAGGTTATTTGAGCTCTCCAGGATCAACAGACACCCTGAATGACCTGCTCCTTTGATCCATCCTTCATAAAGAATATTTCAGCTTCAGTAAAGTGCCTGGTTTCAAAGGCTGTTGTAGAAAATGAACTTAATGTCCGTAAGCCAACTCTGAATATAATGAACTCTGCCAGTGTAAATATTGACGTGAAGTTTGATGTGAACTTAAGGTATCCCCTTTATCAGGGATATAGATCTAAACTGCCGTTTAAATCACAGCGGGAAGTGATTTTCGTTTATTGGATTGTCATTTATTAATCTGACTGAATGACTCTCTGAGGCGGCTGAAGAAGAGTGATTGACACATGTAACTGACTGACTTTCCAGATGGAGGAGGACATCTATCAACGAGCAGACAGAATGAGATTTCCCCCATCAGATGAGGACAGGAGGAGAGCAGTAGAAAACAAATTCCAGAGTACACTCCCAAGGTTAAGTGTGCTATTTATGTTATTCATCATGATCATCCCAAAAAGTGATAGCTTGTGGATGTCTGTTTTAATCCACAAAATTACAGTGAGCTGCTGGCATCTTTCCCGGAGCCATCTTGGGACGTCACACTCCATAATCATCCACGCTACAGATCGATGGAAGAAGAGATCAAAATCAATAAGGACTCGCCACATATTGGTTGATATTTAATTGTCCTTTATCTCAACAGCATTTTGGATTACCTTTTGTGATGTCCAAACTACAAGGAGTCGTCTGCAGATTGCTGCCACTTGTTCCTACTTGGTTTTTTTTCCCCCTGATATTGTCTTATTTGTTATTGATTTGGATGCTTTTTAGAGGCAAATTCACATCATTCAGCTCGATTTCAATCCACGCTTGTGCCACAATTACTGGGGGTCAAATCTGTCAGTTTTAGTTTGTAATTACAGCTGGCAGAACTGGCAGAAAAGAAGTAAAGGATGCTTGAGACCTAGCAATGTGAATTCTTTCCTCGTTTTTTTTTTTTGGTGTTTCATATGCAGTCATAACAGCCACAAACATTTTATATAGCTTAGCCATAACTATGATCAAGACTCAACTTGTTGTTATATTTCATTACACGAATCAAATCATTTGACCCATTTGATTACAATACATCAGCTCCACACAGACTCTCCACTGGAGTCCCACAAGGCTCAGTACTCTGTCCTCATCTGTTCTCTTTTTATACCAGTTCCCTCATCGGTGAGGTCATATTCTTACAGGAGATTCTATACCATTGCTATACTGATTAAATTCAACTCAGCCTCTCCTTTCCTCCATCAAATCTTTACACCGATCTCGGCATGTCCGGGCATCGGACATCTCTCAAGAGCGGCAGGTTATCTGTCGAAAATAAGTTCCAGCAAGACACAGCTGCTGTATATCCCAAAAAAAGATGCATCCCCATGGCCAAACCTTGGACAGATCTCACCCTGGGCAAATCTCAGATCACACTATCACTGGGGTAATTCTAGACAAACATCTATCCTTTACACCTCACACTGTTAGACAGACATGGTCATCCATCGTACTTCTTTTCAACATTCTGAGAATCTGGCCACTTGTATCCACAGAGATCACTCAGATGCTTGTTCCATCCCTTGTTATCTCAACACTAGTTGCTCGCAGAGAAGTGTGTCTGCTAAATGTAGACTACTACAACTCACCCCTGGCAGGCCTTCCTCCCACATACCATCAGACTCTCCTGCAAATGAGACAGAATGAAGCTGCAAGACTTCATGTCACCGCTGTGTTCCCACTACTGGCTTCTTGTAGCTGCCAGCATCAGATTTCAAACACCAATGCTGCGCGACAAAGCTAAAAATGGACCTCCAGCTGTCTAAAGGCACTTATCATACCCTGTGCTGCACTGTGTTCTCTTTAAGTGCCTAGTAACATCTCAATGCTCCATCCATCAAGGTCAGAGAAAGACCTGCACCAAGCCACTTGTAGTGAACTGACTTTCACCTGGCTGTCCAAACAACTTCTCCTGGCATCATCCCCTGCCTCTTCACCAAACACTTATTTATTTGGTTTTTATTCCCTTGTCTTTTGTGTTTTCTTCTCATGATAACAGGGTTTTAACTTGAGAGTATTCTCAGTCCCGGCCCTGCTGAACTGGACGCTCTGGATAACACTGTAAAAAGAAATGCATTATCCAAGCTGTTCCTTTTGTAGTCCTCACCTTGCTAGGCCACTCGCTCTCTTTTTCCTTTCAGTATTTTGCTTTTTCACAACAGAATATCAACGCTACTAAAAACCTGCTTCAAGACACCCACACGTCTCCAAATGGCTGATGTTTCCATTTTTTCTTTTAACATACATCTTTGTTTACTGTAAAAAAAAAAATCCTCAGCAGCAAACATGTACAAAACAACAGCCGCCTACGTGTGCACCGTTCAAAGAAAACAAGCACTGGAAATCTGATGAGAAAACAGGACAAGTGTCCCTGCTTCTTTTTCAGTTTTGCTTATCTGCCATGCAATAGACGGAAATAATCACAAATAACTACGAAGATCTGACAAGAGAACCAGGACAGCTCTTTAAGTGGATGCTCTTAGCCTTTGAGCTGTTTACATCACTGGAGAGATTCCTGAGGTACACCGAGAAAGACGGGAGCAAAATCTCTCTTTAAAAAACCTCAGGGTGTTTTAGATATTCAGTAACCATAGCAACTCTTTATCCATCCATCACACAATCCGTCGTGAAGCTTCTCACTCTATCCATCTCTCTAGTTTCTGAATTTGAGAGCACTACGGTACTGTGCAAAAGTCTTAGGCACCCTGTTGTTTTTCCGAAAGTTATTTTCCAACAAAAAATAAAATTTTGCCCAAAAATGTTTGTATGTATGGCGGCACGGTGGTGTAGTGGTTAGCACTGTCGCCTCACAGCAAGACAATCCGGGTTCGATTCCCGGTCCGGGCTGTTCTGTGTGGAGTTTGCATGTTCT
>JAOVVH010000059.1:6658510-6670234 GCA_028566435.1 Scorpiodoras heckelii | reverse complement strand
CCACAGCTCTTCTGGAGACTTTGACTGTCACACTTACTTCTTTTTTCTGCATGCAAAACCCAGCAGCCTTCATTATGCCTTTTGTCTGGTATGTAATGTGTTGCTTTCGTTACTGACAAACATTTTTGTGTAACGTTTACATTTTTTTTGTTGGAAAATTAACATTTGGAAATATAAAATCTTTTTGTACTGACTCAATAATGCAGAAAAAAACCCATTAATAACAAAAGTTGTACCTAAAAACAATAGGGTGCCTAAGATGTTTGCACAGGACAGTATATGAGTTTTATAATAATATATAATTAAGCAGTCACCTTCAGTAGTGTCCAAGATTATTTGTTTCCAAGACTATTCACTTGTTTAATGGTTTCCTGTATCACCCATAATGCTGATAGTGCTGCAGGTTTATTTAAGCGAATTCAATTCATTTTATTTCTGAAGTGCTTTTTAACAATGGACATTGCTCCAAAGCAGCAATACAAAGACATGACATACCTTTTAAATGCATATACATTTTATCCCTAATCATCAAGCCGGGGGCGACTGTGCCAAGGAAAATCGATTTAGCCTTCGCTTCATCTCTACCTAAAGACAGCGATGCAGCAGTGCTTTATTCATCTGTCCAGCTCTCTCATATCCTCATACATAGCACCAGAACACATCACTAAACACATCCCGAATATAATTTACAATATAAACAGGTGTCTTCCTTTAAAGAGTCCATACAATCCTCAGGAATACTCTACCGAAAGTGGTACATGCGCCGTTTAAGCATGTCCTCCGAAATGAGCAAAGCCAGGCATAAAAGCTAAAGAAGAAGGAAAAAAAAAAGAAAGGAATTAAAGCACTGCATTGTAGATAGGCTCCATCTGGGTGCTTTGCTTTTAGAGCCCTGAAAGATCTCACCAGAGTGACACGACAATTCCCAAATTAACCAATTAAAAATTCTTCAAACTTTGCTCAACGCCAGAACTTTTTCCCACAGGACTCAGGACAGCGACTTTGACCACAAATCTCTCTTTAGCCCATAAATCAACACAAACCTTGTTACAAGCCTGCCAATTCTGGAAAGCTTTGGATCACAGGATCACTCAAAGTACATGAAGATGCACAGTATACGAGAGGAAGACATTCAAAAATATGATGCATGGACAGAATTTGTACATTTCTTTGTTAACCCCTAGGAAATTTCTTGTTAGTTTAAGCACACTGTAATTACTGAATAAATCAAAGGGGTTACTGAATGCCAAGCTTCAAAATGAAAAATTAAGAGGCTAGTTATTAATAGTCTGCAATACAAAAAAAAGCAATCCTAAAATTTTTGTTCATGGTTATGTTGACTATTGTACCATAATCTCTTACTAATGATTATGACTAACGTATATCTTGCATCTTCCTTTGCTCTGTCATCACGTCACGTGTGTGTCATCATTTTGGTAGTGATTTGATAGTGATGGATTTTGCTACTGCACACTTGTCATGCGCGAGCCAATCTATTTAACAAATGAGCCTCATGTTAATGTAATCTGCAACATGATTTATACCTGCATATTATATCAGCACGGGTGGGAGAAAGAGGAAAGCCATCAGGTCTTACAGGAAGCAAACAGACAAGTAAGGAAAGTAAGTGACTCCATGTCGGGTCGCTTGATATGCAAATACGGTCATGAGGAGACCTCACAATTTACTCACAATTAGAAATATATATATACAGTATATCCCTCACAACTATTTTGTCAATGAAGATGGGTTTTGGTTGCTATTTTGAAATCTTACTGACAGTCGTATTCAAACAAGCTACATTTTTTTCACTTTCCTGACATGCTTCATTAGTGTACACTGTAAAAAAGAAGAAGTGTAAAAAAGAAGCGATAATTTCCTGGCAGCAGGGGCGCCGGAAAATGTCTGTGAAAGTCATCAAGTCAGGTTTATTTTTATAGTAGATTTTAAAAGACAACCAGTATCGGCCAAAGTGCTGCACAAAACTACATAAGACGCAAAGCATAAACCAATCAAATAAAGCCAAACCTGATGGCAATACAAGGACATACAGGTCACTGAGCATATAATCTTTAAAAGGACTCAAACACCTGAGAAAATAAATATGTTTTTAAATGTGACCTAAAATGGTCTACTGTATGGGATTCCTTTATGTAGGTTGGGAGACTGTTCCAGAGACTTGAGGTGGCTACAGAAAAGGCCAGATCACCTTTGGACCTCATCCGCGAGCGTGGAATGGCTAAGAGCAAATGGTTCGAAGATCGGAGGGATCGTGAGGTGGAATGGTGGGGAGCAAGTATGGCACCAGGCCATGCAAGGCTTTAAAAACAAATAATAAAACTTTAAATTGAACTCTGTATTTTACTGGTTGCCAGTGCAGTGATGCAAGTACTGGAGTAATATTCTCCCGTTTCTTGGTACAAGTCAGAAGCCTTGAAGCTGCATTTTGAGCCAGCTGTAGACGTGACAAACCGGACTGCCAGATTCCCAGGTACAGTGAGTTGCAGTAATCAGTAAGAGAAGTGGCAAATACATGAACAATTGTTTCCAAATCTTTAAAAGACAGAATGCTTTTAAGTTTGCCTATACATCTCAGTTGGTAAAAACTACTTTACACAATACTCTATTAGCTCTAGAAAAAAAAAAAAAAAAAAAAAAAAAAAACAGGTCCCAGGACAGAACCCTGAGGCACCCCACAAGTAACAGATGCTAAGGAGGAGGAAAACAGACCTGTCTTGACAGTGAAGTAACAGTAATTATCTTTAGCATAGTTAACCATCTAAAATTAAGACAGATTTATAAATAAAATAAAGAAAACAATAGTTGGAAGCAGTTGGGGGTCAGGTGCTTTGCTCAATGGTTTTCATTCACAAGCCCACGGTTTAGCTATTACTAGTGTTCGAAGTAGTACCATCAATCTAAGTCCATTGTACATATAAAATAAAATAAAACTTAAAATAAAAGCATTTCCTTTCTTTAAATGTAGGCTAACTGTAATCTTACATCGTATATATTACAAAAAATGCTGCTACTTTTCTCAATAAAGAATACTGTATTATCACAGTCAGTTTTGCTAAGTGTCACCAAAAAGCTATATTGCATTTATATAGGGTTTTGTTTTGTTAAATCACATGACAGATTTTAATAAATGCTTTTTGTGTAATTTTAATATAATTTACTGTCAGTTTAAAATACAATTTGAAAAAACTGTACAAAAAAAAAATCTTTCTCTCTACACTAGATCCTTAGGAACATCAAGTGACCCTGACTAAGTGAAACAAAAGAAGTGAAGAAAATAAAACATGAAAATGTGCCTAAAGTATAAATCTGAAACGAAAACAATTACAAGACTTACAATCACAGAAAATTCATAATACCCTTTTAATTTGTCTAAGATGTTTGGGGAACATCAATGTAAAATCAATATAAATGTATCAAATGTAAAATAAAATAAAATAAAAGTGTTATTCAACACCAATTATTTATTACTAATTATAAATAAATGATAAATTATTCTACAACAATAACAAAAAAAAATGCATAATTGTTAAATTGCATGCACGCTGCGCTGTGTCTTCTTTTTTAAAGTATTAAATGCTCATTTTCCAGAGCTTTCTCCAAAGCCACTGCTTTCCTCAGGAAGTGCCTGATTTCAGCTAGATGAGCTAAACGACATCAAACGGCTGTGATCTATTCCACAGCAGCTCCACGGGACCGAATGCTAAGCCACCTACACGCCACAGTCCTTTCTTTACTACCCTAAAAATGGAATAAATTCATTTATCTTACTCTAACTATCTTAAAAGAAAGGTCCTGAAATGTATTGTACCGAGTTTCAGCTTGAAAGCCACTCTAATGCTGAGATTAAAGCTGAAACATCTGACATTTCCGGTCATTGATATTCCGTGGAGGATCTGGTACACTTCAAACCCGATTCTCAGCTTGTTGTGGAGATCAAACGGCGCATTGGATGAAATGTACTGACTTTCTGACTGGTAATCCTATAAACAACGTACATCTTCATTTTCACAGTCATTTATTGCTAAGGTTAAGGCTAATTTTCCATCTGCATTTAAAAAAAAAATGTGTCTAGTCTTCATTAGATAAACTCCCCGGACAAAAAATTGGTCACCTTGCGTGTTTAAGGTGGTAGTAACAACTTCAGACTCCTGCAGATGGCTATAAATACCTGTGGGCTGTGCAATGGAATTCATAGATTGAGAAGAGGTGGTACAGTGCAGTGAATGTCTGGTTCGAGGTGTGGAAAATGGGTCACAAATCAGGAGTGACTGCATTTGGACATGACAAAGGACTGGCTAATGGCTAATAGCTGAATTTGCAGGTGTATCAAAGCGTACAGTCATACAGGTCTACCAGCAATGGCAAAAATCCCAGTCTACTGGAAATTCTTGAAAGCGCTTGGCTTCCAGGCACGAATTGCTTCCAGAAGTCAACACAGGTCCTTCACAACCAATTTCTGAAGGAACACTCCGCAGGCACCTGCACACCATGAACATCCGGAGCAGAGTGGCATGCAAGAGACCTTTGCTCAATTCTGCTCACAAAGTTGCCTGGTTACGGTGGGCGAAGAGACGCAAAATCATAGATTTTTATCGTAGACCTCAGGAAGCCTTCAGTGAGGACTGCATGCAAGGTGTGGTTCAAGCTGGAGGAGGCTCTGTGATGTTCTGAGGGTGTTTTAATTATGCGGAAATGGGTCCTTTGGAAGAGGTGACAGTATGTTTGAACCACAATGCCTATTCTGAGCTACTGTACAACCAGGTTTTGCCTTTTGCTCACAAATCTTACCAAGGAACATAACCTTCCTATCCCTGTATTCAAGATGACAATTCTCCCCACACGGCCCTTTGTGGGTTTAGTTTGACACCCCTGGTTTAATGGATATGTCCAATACAATATTATAATTGTTTGTGTGATATTATGTTAAGCACATTGTGTTTGTCTATACTTGGGACTTAGATGTAGATCAGATTATGTTTATAACCAATTAATGCAGAAAACCAGGTAATTTCAAAGGGTGCACATCATTTTTCTTGCCACTGTACACACACACACTCAACATGTGACTCGAGATTGCAGATTCCCCCATTGTGAAAAGCTGCACGTTCTTTTTGCAAGAGGCTACTCGTGGGTTTTGTCCTCGTCTTATCCATTGTTTGTATTTGTCATTTTCCAGCCCGCGCTCATTAAAACGGCGACCTCCCAGCCTGTTGGTGCGGTGATTTTATGTGTAAATGAGGGTGTGACGGAGGCGGAATACGAGGCTGGTTCACCTGCACACATCATAAAGTAGATTGTGATTTATAAAGCGGAAACAGTTTGCATGTGTGCGCATGCACGGTTTTGTAAATCTGAAATTTTTTTGCACACGCCATTTCCTGCTTTTGTGCGCATGCACACTTTCACTCCAGAATCTACGCAGATTTTTATAAATGAGGCTCCTGCTCCTTATTTCCCAATAACTGCCTTTTGTCTCCCTCCCTCTGTGTGTGTGTGTGTGTGTGTGTGTGTAGTGAGCGAGGGAGCCGTGACGAGAGCAAGAGAGAGAGCTGAGACACCGAGCGGCGTACAACAAACAATGGTAGGTTAGCCCACTCCCGACCAACAGCCGTTTTTCTTTCTTTTTCTAACTTAATACAAGCGAAATATTCAGTCAGATAGCTATTTTTTGTGAAAGGAAATACAGTTACAATTTCAAGCACTTTATCCAAAATTACAGCACTTTTCAAACCTGGAAATGCAACGTTAAAATTCAAGCATTTTCAAGGATTTCAAGCACCCGTACGAACCCTGAAACCATTTTAGAAGAGAAGGAAGAAGAAGAGGAAAAAAGAAGAAAAAGAAAAAGAAGAAAAAAATAGTAAAACCAATAGTGGTAAAACCTTTTGGTGCCTGGTCCCCTAAATATGCAAATATGCTTCAATGCAAATCCATTGCAGTCAGTGTCTTCCTGTAGTCTGAGATGACCCTTCAGATGCTTTGCCAGGCTTTATTGCAGGTGCCTTCATTTGCTGCTGTTTGTGGATCTTTCAGGTTTGTCTTCAGTAAATGAAAAGCATGCTCAACTGGGTTGAGGTCAGGTGACTGACTTGAATATTTAAGAAGATTCCATTTCTTTGCCTTAAAAAGCATTTGGGTTGCTTTTGAGGTATGTTTGGATCAATTTTGCAGCTTTTGACTGGATCTGAGCAGAAAGTAGCTCTATACACTTCAGAATTCATTCTGCTACTTCGATCAGCATTCACATCATCAATAAATACCAGTGATCCAGTTATATTGGCAGTCATATATGCTCATGTCATAACCCTTCCTCCACCATGTTTGACAGATGATCTGGCATGCTTTTGATGAGTCCTTCCTTTAATTCTCCATACTTTTCTCTTTCCCTCACTCGGGTATGTGTTAATCTTGGTTTCCAAAATCTGCACAAAGTAGCTTTTTTCTAGAACTGAGCAGGATTTTAAAAAAATGTTTTCTAACAAAGTCTGGCTCTTCTATAAACTTTGACAATGATACACCTACTTCCTTGGGAGTGTTGCTGGCCTGGCTAGATGTGTTTTTCTTTATCAAGTAAGAATTCTGCAATCAACCACTTAATTGTCTTCTGTGGTCTTCAAGGCCTTTTGGTGTTGCTGACCTTGTCATTGCATTCCTTCATTTTACAATGTAGCAAATTGTTGATTTGGCCAATCCTAAAGTTTCTGCTATGTGATTGGTCCTTTTTTCAACCTAATGATTCTCCTTCACCTCGGACCACATACGTGAGATCTCACTGACAGCTACCAAATGCAAATTCATCACTTAATCAACTCTAGACCTTTTAGCGCATTGTCATGGAATAATAAGGAAACAGGCCACACCTGGCCATGAAGCTGCCTAGCAAGCAGTTGCCCAATTACTTCTGAGGCTGTGTAGTTGAAGGGACCATGTAAAAAGTGCTGCAATTCCTAAACATTTGATGCAATATTTGCTTCACGTCAAATCCATTGTGGTGGTGTACAGCAAAGCAAAATTATGAAAATTGTGTCACTATCCAAATACTTGGATGGACCTGACTGTACATTACATCAAAGTGTTTTGCAGTATGTGTTCATCATATAATCACACAAGTCAAGATAGTTAAACACAATACTCTGGTTTATTGTAGAATATCAAAGAAAGTTCAATAACAATTTATTGCAAAACCAAAGGCTAAAAGTCTACTGCTTTTAGCTTCTTCTCTTCCTGCTGTGTTAAAGCCTGCTGGGCCAAGATCTTAGCATGGAGCCGGTGGTGTTTGCCTATCCCGAGTTTGGGCAGGCCTCGGTTGAGTCCCTCCAGCAGCACACAGGACTTGCACAGTGCTTGGCTGGAGATGTAACCACAGCACAAGCATGTTCCTTGCACAGGCATCTTCACGCCTCCCTTTATGGAGATGTTCTCACCTGAGTGGATGATGTCCATGATGGCACTAGGTCTGACTGCCTCAAGGTCTTTGAGGAAGGTACGTGCATTACCACGGTAAGCATTAAGTGAGTATACACACTCAGTAGAGAAGTAGTCAAGCTTCTTGAAGTAGGCGTAGAGAACAATTTCTTTTTCATAGGCATATTTGAGAGGTTTGCAGCGCGGTATTGCTCCTTCACCATCACTGGCTGTGCTGATGGCTGTGCAGCGATGCAGACGAGCAATATCACCCCGTAGCACATTCATCAGCACCGTCTCTGCCACATCATCTGCGTTGTGACCTTGAAATGTAACAAGAGAGCCAATATGAATGATATATGCAAGAAGAAAAAAGTAACCCATAATGCAATAAATAAAAGTTTGCATTCCCTTAGCTGCTACCATATGTGGTACCACCTACCATGCTATCATAAGTACAAATAGTTAAATAATAGGGCTGCAAGGATATGGCATATCGTTTGATACAAGCCTCTGATTCAATCTGCATATCAAACAATGCATTCAACAGTAAGTTATTTGTCAAAAGGCCACTTGATGTATAATAAATATTAAAGTAGCTCCCTCCCATCTTGAATCAGGAGAGACTACATGATTTAAAAAAAAATAAATCTTTCTCTGCCTTAAGGCAGCACTTCCCAGGTGAATCAAGTCAGGTCAAAAAAAATCACCACGGCAAAAGTTCAATTACACAAAGTGGAGAATATATGTTTGAAAAACAAATTAAAGCTACAGGGAGCAGCAATACTTTTACAGCAAAATAAGCCAAGAGATAAATGTGAAAAAGCACCTGTTACTTCAGACATGGCCAGGGTCGCTGTTTATCCACCAAAATTAGTCAACAAATTAGTCTACTAACACAAAACAAGAAAAACAGAAATGCATGTGCATCAAGGTGAATTTCTAGAACAAAGATATAGAAAAAGGCAGGGGTTTTTGGCCATTTTCTAAAAATGTTTGGGGTAAAACATTTGCTGGCAACCTTGCACTAATGTTTAATTAGCCATATTTAATTTTATTAACTTACTCTTAATACTGTTAAGAGCAAGTTAATACTTAAAACATAGTAAAATTGTACTCATGAAATTTGTGCTGTTTTTAATGTCAAAAATATTTTTAGTTTTGAGCAAAGACTAGCAACTAAGTAGCTTATGGTAGCTAATCCATATTGTTAATAAAATTAATGCAACTAAGTAGATAATGTACCAGCTGAAAAATACTGGTGAACAGCAGTCAACGTTTACACAAAACATGACATCAAACACTTTATTAGGAACACTACACTACATTAATACTGGGTAGGACCTCTCTTTGCTCTCAGAACAGTCTCAATTCTTCATTGCATAGATTTCACAAGATGTTGGATACATTCCTTTGAGATTCAGGTCCATGTTGACATGATTGATTCATGCAATTCATGCAGATTTCGTCAGGTGCACCTTCATGCTGTGAATCTCCCCTTCTACCACATCCCAAAGGTGATCTATAACATTCAGATCCAGTGGCTGGGACTGCACTCATTGTCATGTTCATGAATCTAGTATGAGAGGACTTTTGCTTTGAGACATGGTGCAATGTTGTGCTGGAAGTAGCCATTAGAAGATGAGTAAACTGTGGGCATAGTCAGCAACATTGCTCAAAAGGCTGTGGCATTCAAGCAATGGCTGTCATTATTGGGACCAAAGTGTGCCAAGGAAACATTCCCCACATAATTACACTACCCCCACCAGCCTGGACTGTTGACACAAGGAAGGTTGGGTCCATGGATTCATGATGTTGGCACTAAATTCTGACCCTACACACTGTGCTCCTCAGTAGGAAATGAGATTCAATAGACCAGGCTATAGTTTACCAGTTTTCTACTGCCAGTGTCCGCTGCAGCCTTAGCCTTCGGCTCTTGGCTGACAGAAGTAGCATCAAGGTTCGACGTGTTCTGCAGTCTGAAATGATTTTCTGTTCACCATAAATGTATAGAGTAGTTATCTGAGTAACTGTTGTAAAAGTAACTTTTCTGTCAGCTTGAATCACTCTGGCCATTCTCCATTGACCTCTAATACAGGAGGCGTAGCCATCCACAGGCCTGCTGCTCACTGGACATCACTGATCACATATTTTCTCCCATTCTACCAGTTGATGTAAACATTACCCAAAGTTGCTGACTGGAGTCTGTGTGATTTTATGCATTGCACTGTTGCCAAACACATGGTTTATTAAGAACTGAATGAATGAATGTGTACAGATGTTCCTATTAAAAGGTTCAGTGAGAGCAGTTTATGGGTGGAAAAAAATAGTGCCACTCTCCATGATTTTCATATGCTCCACTTGAGCTGTTGCAATATGATTTAAAAGAAATACTGATGAGCTAATCTACCTACCGAAAATGATTCACACATTTCAATATGACATGACTTGGGCAATTATAATATCAAAACTAGGCATGTGCGATACTGATTTTTTTTTTTCTGATAATGAATTTCCATTTTAAAATATTATGATAATCAACTTAATCCTCATAGAACCTAACCTAAAAATATATATAATTTTTATTTTATTTTATATATTTCTACCATTCCCAGTTTAGGGAGCATAGAGGATGCATTGTCAGATAGATGGCATGATTCTGCAGTTATATGCGGTAAACAATTTAAAAATACATAAAAGAACATACTGATGAAATACGTTTACAAATTGGTTGTCTAATGTCCATATGGCTAACATTTTTGCTATATGATAAACAAGAGTACAGGAGAGCACTGGTCAAAAAGACCTTTTTTTAAAATATTTTTCCTTTTTTCCTTTTAAAATTTTGCAGTGGCATGTCTAATAATAAACATTATATAAAGTGATATTAAATATATACTCATAACCATATACTAAAAGACTTAATTTCACTCAATTAATGCACTCAAAACATTCAACATTTATTATGAGATTGAGCTAGAACGTCCATATCTAATAACATCAAAGAGTTAAAAATTCCTGAGAAAATAATTCAAGATTCATGTTAAAGATGTGTCCCAATTCAGTGGCTGCGTCCTTCTAGGGCTGCATTTGAAGATTGCTTGCATAATAGCAACTCAACTAGGCTGTCCCATTTGAAGGCTCCTTCATATGTGACCGAGAAATGCAGTCTTCTTTTCCATGGCAACAAAGTGTCCAATGGGTGTGTCCTTCACCAGCCAACATATTCAAGATTCATTGCACACCTGTGAGGATTCAAGAATATGGTGGCTTTAGCAAAGGATTGAACGACATACATGAGTAAATATGAATGTAAACTCTACTGTAAACTGGTTAACCTTGATTTCTCCTGAAGCACACAGACTATAAGGTCAGAATATGTGCCAACAGTCTAGGCTGGTTGGAGGTGGTTGTAATGGTGTGGGGAATTTCAGGGTACACTTTGGGCCTGCTAATACCAATAAATCATCATTTGAATGCCATAGCCTTTTTGAGCATTGTTGCTGACCATGTGCATTCCTTCATGAGAAGATTTGCACCAAAGTGCATCTGAAGAAATCTACAGGAACTGCATGATGCAATCAGGTCAACATAGAGCAGAATCTCAAAGGAATGTTTCTAACATCTTGTAGAATTCATGCCACTCATAATATATAATCACGTGAAAAAATCAGGACACCCGATGAAAACTTTGATCTTTAACATATTTAAATATACGGACATTTGAGCTTCATTTTAACAATATTGAGAAACTGAGGTAATATAATACCCAGGTTTCGGCCCAGATCTCAGTATGTCTAGCAGACATTGCTTCATGGATGGCAGCCCACCACCTCAAGCTAAATCCAAGCAAGACAGAGCTGCTACATATCCCAGGAGATGCTGGTGTTCATTGTGATCTCTCAATAACCTTTGAGCACTCCCTAATCTTCAGAAGCATGTAGCCTTGAAGTATTTGTAGATGATCAACTCTCTTTCACAGCTCATGCTGCTAGCCTGACCCGGTCATGCAAATTTTGCCTTTACATCATTCAGAGAATTCGACCATTTCGCTCCAGAAAGGCCACCCAGGTACTTGTTCAGTCTCTTGTCTTCTGAAGACTTGACTACTGAAACTCCCTTCTGGCTGGTCTTCCCATGTGTGTAATCAGGCCCCTGCAACTGATCCAGAATGCTTCAGCTCGACTGGTATTTAACCTCCCCAAGTTCAGCCATGTCACTACATTGCTGCGCACCCTTCACTGGCTTCCTGTAGCAGCTCGCATCAGATATAAAACCCTGATGCTGGCCTACAAAGCC
>JAOVVH010000059.1:6605325-6620486 GCA_028566435.1 Scorpiodoras heckelii | reverse complement strand
TGGGAAGTGGAACTGAGAACATGGACAATGAGTGTAGAGAAAAGGAGGTGGTCATAAGGTTATGCCTGATCAGTGTATTTAGCCACTGTGAGCCTGTACATTTACTTGTGCATCCCATGATCTTATAAAATTTTTATTATATAAATTTGGTAGCATGTTTATTGCTTTTACCATTACAAAAGTTTAAGTCTGAAATTGAACAATGTGAAATCTAACCGTAACCTCACTCGTTGAAATTCATTTTAATGTTTCATGACATGAGATTTCTATTCATCAGTAGCATCGTAGCAGTGTCTCACCTGAGCAGGTAATGGGTAAAAGGTTTCAACAGTGGCTTCTTGATTAACAAACAGAATCTCAAACACTGATCCACCACTAGCCCTGTATGTTGGATGACAACATGCTGATGACGGTGAACTGTGCCTGGGATCGCCCTGCTCTTTGTAAATCAAATTAATACGCAAGAACAGCACTGGATCAGAATAGAGGGTTTTTTTTTTTTTCCCTTTTGTTTTGTTCTGTTGTTGTTTTTTTGACCTGCTCTCCCCGACAGCCGGATCAGTCGACTATAGCCGTCTCAGGCACGGATTTATTCATATTTCTAACAAAGAGGCTAATTTGATAAATTATGCACAGTTAGTGGGCGTATTGTGAATGGTTTATGCAGAGTAAAATGGCATCAATTGGAAACATGGGGAAGAAAAGGATATTAGAATTTGACTTTTAACCTCCGTAAATTGTTCACAACAGAAGTGTTAAAAAAAAAAATAAGGAAAAAAAAAAAACAGAACAAAAACTTACTATACACAATTATTCAGCATGTACAACGCTGCTGAAAGGCTGTGTGATGCGCAACAAACTGAAATCAAATATTAGAGTGAATAAGAAAATAAGACTGTATGTTCTGCTCATAAAATTTCTTTTTTTTTTAACAGTTTTCAATCTACAAATAATGCTCTGGAAAGGCTCACATCGCGCTAAGCACTTAACCAGAACAATCACCCAAGCACAATGGCCTCTCATCATTGAACAACCCAGACAGTGTGGCTAAGTAGCAAATAATCTGCACAGACTATAAAATAAGACAGAATTGCAGCAAAACAGATGATCTGATCCATCCAAGGCGCCAATTCAGTAGATGTGGCCCAACCAGTTCAGAAATTTCAACTGTACGATGCTAGAGTTCGCCCTCCCTCGAATTCGAGAACATTTCCTCGTTTATTCTCACGCTTCCTGTTTGCTAGCTACGTAAACCACGTTGACATTTACAAAGACGTGAAGCCTTGCAGGCTGTGCGAGTTTTGAGCCTTTGTTTTGTGGATAACGCATTTGTGTATGACCTTGTTTGCCTTGCCACGTTTTTGACTTTTGCCTTGCCCTTGCATCTTGAAATAATATTATTTACGCACTGACCCTACTTGACCACATTTTTCTATCTTGTTTTGTACCCGATTATTTCTGCGGATCTCTGGCGTTGACCCGTACCATTTCAGTCTGTGGTTTGTCGTTAAACCACCTGCGCATGGATGCCCACTTAGCCTATGTGAGCACTTGCAAAATGAGATACCAATGAAGATAAAAGTACAGAAACTTTGAGGTAAATTTTCAATAGCATCTGATATTTTGATCATAAATGAGAGACCAATACAACCCACTGGTCTCTCGACCATTTTCCCCAATGTAATAGAGTCATTAGAAGAAGAAGCAATTATTTTTCGGGAACATCCACGTATCAGGTACATCACATCAATAAAACAAGCTTTATTAATTATTGTGCAGTGTAGGTTATTAAAGAGAACTTGAATCTCTTATTAAAGAGATTTATACTACTTCAGACTGCAATGATTAACATTATACCATAGTGATTAAACTTAATGGAGTTGCCGAGCAGGAAGAGGTTCACAAATTTAAGAGGGATCAATTAGAGAAAAGGGTCCATAAATCAAAGCTGACTAAAGTGCAAGTTCAACACGACAAGAATTACAACGAAGCGGCCCACTCAAAGCTTTGCTGGATATGAAAAATTAATAATAATAAATAAATAAATAAATAAATAAATAAATAAATGATAGCATATATAGCAAACACCTGTAAAAGAAGCACACTATTTATATAATGGACTACAGATGGCTTTCTCTATAAAGGACTGTTGCAGAGCATCAACTACAGATGAAGGAGGTGGGCTGAACTGGCAGGTAACACGTGATTCTCACCTGTGTCATTTCCACCAGTCTACTTATTTGTATTTCTTTGTGCTTCAGGCACCCTATAACCAGTGGTAATAGACAGCAAGTGGGAGAGAGAAACAGTGAGAGAGGCACTGCTGGTTGTGCTTGCAACACACGCAAAGTGCCAGAGGCCTTTCAGTTAGTTTTACTTTTTGTTGAGTGCTTTTTTTTTTTTAAAGGGCACTGAAAAACATGGCAGCAAATAAACTCAAGCTCAGAGATCGCTAAATTTCTGCGTGCCTCCAGAGTCTTCCTCTGCACCCTCACTTCTACAGTAGTGCCAAAACCCATGATCTGGGAAGACTCAGCCACGATGAAAGCATCTGCACTTGGTGAAATTGTGAAGTCTCTAGCCAGTCTTCCCCAAACTTAATGCTAAGTTTTTCTCGACCTGCACCGCAAGCAAAAGCTGCACTTCACAACCTTAGTGCAAAGATGCTGCAGCCCACCACCATGCCACACCTGATGCTCACCAAGATAGCCCCCATGGATGATCTGTAGGCCTTCTTGGACCTCTTCGAGAAGGCAACTACCTGGGAATAGCCGGAGGGGAAATGGGTGCTACTCCCCTTGCTACTGGGGGAAGCCTAGCTTGCTGCCCAGCTGCTGAGGACGTGAATGAGTACTCCAGCATCAATAAGTCAATCTTTCAGAGTGTCCATCAGGCACATGAGGAGCGTTTCTTATGCTTCCAGTCACTGCAGCTCTCAGAGTTTGGCCGCCCCTTCACTTATTTGCAACATCTGAAAGACTGCTGTAGCCGACGGTTGATGGTAGAGGTGGAGGATGTGGAAAAGGTCATCAAGCTGGTGGAATTCATCAATAGATTCCCCGCGGGACTTTTGGTCCATTGGCCCACATCCATGGACAAAGCCATGCAGCTGGCAGATGATCACTTGGCAGCGGTTCCTGGTCCAGGTGTCCCTGCTTTTTCCTCTCACTCTTTCTTTCCCCTCTCCCTTCTAATCCTCAAGGTGCAGGACTCTGACGCTGCTTTCCCCACCTCGTTTTCCTCCCCTGCCTCTGTAATACACCCCATGTACTGTCTCTCTCTCTCCACAGGGAGAACATGTGCCCATCAAAGCTGGGTCACAGCCCAGGCAGGTGTGCTCGCTCAGGGGGGAAACCAGGCATTTCTGGGATAAGTGGAGGCGAAGAATCTGATCGATCCAAATCTGTGACATGCCTCAGACCTCCCCCGATCAAGCAGGAATGTACCACATACCATTGTGTGTCCAACGAGGTACATACTGTATCAGGCCTTGATGGAATTGGGGCGTAATCAGACCTCAGTTCACCAATGCCTGATTCACTGTGAGGCTTTGGGAAGTACATGTTTGGTAAAGGTGAGGTGTGTGCATGCAGATATTCATATGCATTCATGGGTACTAGCTGTGCCCCGTCACAACACGCTTGGACCCCCCTACGGCCCCCCTAAATCAGGCGTGAATCTCTTCACTTCTGTGAACACACGGCAACAAAGCGGCACACTAATGTGAAAATGTTTCCAGTCGGATCCCTTTTAGGCGGCAAACAGAGGTTCCGCCGTCCAGCGGACCGTGTGTCAGTGGGCTCATTTCACCAGCTAAATGCATCTAAAAAGAGAAACAAAGAAGAACTAAAGGCAAGTAAAATGTTCTGTCAAAACGGTTTATATAATTGTGCTTTGTTCGTTGCATAATTAGGATAGCTTTTTTGAGAATGTGTTGCATATTCAGAACTTTAAATACGAAGCTATATGTATATAGTTAGCTAGCTAAGGCAGAAATCTCATCATAGTGGTGGCCTGACACTTGGTTTTTGCTCTACAGTTGTTTTCAGAATGAAGAGGAAAAGTGATATTTCGCACTCCTTGAAAAAAAGAAAGAACCTCGTGCAGAAAGTCAGATAGAGCCAGAGGATTCAGGTGAGGTAAGAGCCAAGGCGACTGCACATAATGTGCAGGAAGAGCAGGTCAGCTGGAGAAACAGGCTCAGAGGGTGAGGACACATTAGAGCAGGGAAGGACAGATGGACACTATGAGAGTGAGGCCGAGTGTGAGGCCCAGAGAAAAGAGCCCTTTGCGCCCACAAGCACAGCACTATCAGGTTTGTGTCAAAAAGCTCTATGTAAGTCAGTTTGTCTGTTGGGCATCTGTAAATATGTGTACTTTTGCATTAAATCTCAATGGTGTTACTCAAACATGCTTTTCTAAATATTTGTTTGTTTTTCGTTAAATTGTTTTCTCCAGATATCAGCAAATGCAGAGATGATCCACCAGCACAGCCAATGTTGAGAATATGTCCAAGGACTCTGATGGGAGACGGGAGGAGGCGTTTGAAGGCCGCCTGCTATAATATCCACCACCGGCTTAAATATTCAAAAAATTCAGACTCTACATATCGCTTCGCATGCAGACACTTCAGTCCTCCCAAAAGCTCTTACATCAGAAGCTGGATTCCGCAATTGGAAGAAGGCGACTTACAAAGAGGGGAGATTTGCGATCCATGCAAGATCTGAGCGGAATAAACATGCCATGATTGCATGGAGAGACTATCAGAAAGCTGTACAAAATGATGCGACACTCTTAACTGCCATGAATAAGGAACACAACAAAGAGATTGAAGAAAACCGGGACTATATTAAAACAATAGGTGAAGTTCTACTACTTACAGCCACACAGAACATTGCACAAAGGGAGACACAATGAGTCTGCAGATTCAGATAACGAAAGGAACTTCATGGCAATTCGAGAAACAATAGCTACGCATGACAAAACTGTGAAAAGAAGGTTGACTTCCATTCATAATGCAAAATACACAAGCAAAATCATTCAGAATGAGGTTCTGAGTTGTTTGGCAGACATGGTACGAACAAAAATTATAGAAGAAGTGAAAGACAGTGAGGTCTTTAGCATCATGGGGGGCAGTGTAGCTCAGTGGTTAAGATTAAGACGTTGGCCTACTGACCAGAAGGTCGTGAGTTCAAATCCCACCACAGCAAAACTGCCACTGTTGGGTCCCTGAGCAAGGCCCTTAACCCTCAACTGCTCAGTTGTGTAAATGAGAGGAATGTAAGTCGCTCTGGATAACAGCGTCTGCCAAATGCCATAGATGCCAAAGATGTAAATAAATAAATAAATAAACAAAACAAAAGAACAGATACCTTTAGTACTCGGGTACTATTTCAAAGGAGCCATCCATGAGAGTTTCCTCCACTTTGGACCTGCTGATCGACTAGATGCATCAGGGCTCACTGACAAAATTATACACACTTTAGAAAGCCATGGTCTTGCATACAGAGACAATCTAGTAGGCCAAGCATATGATGGTGCTTCACAGACGTCCAGGCACGCATTAAAGAGCAAGCAAAACATGCATTTTATGTCCACTGGAGTGCACACTGTCTTAATTTAGTTTTAGTGGACACTGTCAAAACTGTTCCTGAGGCAGGGCAGTTCTTCTCCCTATTACAAAGTTTATACGCCTTTATATCTCGATCGTATGTGCATCAGAAATGGCTTAGTGTACAAAACGAGATGTATGAAGGTGCACCCAGAGAGCTCCAGAGATTAAGTGATACTCACTGGGCATGCTGGTATACATTTCTACGTAACATTGTTGATCGATTGCCTGCCATTAAGCGAGTCCTTAATTCTCGAGATAGCCGGTGAACACAATGGCGACTGATCTGATGGGGCACGAGTAAAGTGTAAAGTGTTTGGAGAAACAAAACTTCTCTCTGATATGCTACAGTCTCCATCACTTGACCTCTCAATGGCTGTTGATTTAGTTAAAGCCTTAATTCAGACTTTGAATGACTACAGGAATGAGTCCTTTTTTGATCGCCTACGGATTGAAGTGTTGACTACTGCTGAGCAGTGTGGTAGTGCAGTACAGCCAACTGCAAAACGACCATAAAAGCTAAGCTCTTAACTTGGTGGACACTGTGTGTTCTCTACTGTAGGTCAAAAAAGGTCAGATTCAGAACTAGTTAAGGAGAGTTTTCGTACAGGCTTTTTCCACCCTGTTTTAGATCAGATACTCGCTGAACTTAACAGGCGATTCTCCAGCAGAAACTGTGACATAATGAATGCCATTCAAGCTCCAAACCCTAAAAGTGATGGACGCTTTGACGAACTGGGACAGGAACTACATCAGTTCAGGAGAATTCTGCAAAGGAAAATAGAAACTGAAGAAACTTTTACACTGCTAACATAATATATTGAAACATAAAAGCGGGAGACAGCTTAAAAACGAAAAATCAAACCACTAATACAAATGGTATGTGAATGAGAATACAAGGAGCATCAAAATAAATATAAGTGTATTATGTATAGTATAGTATCTAAGTATAGTATAGTATCTATAGTATCTAAGGCGTCTAGTATATTGTAGCATGTGGAGTCCAAGTTGTAAATGTCACATTAATCCTTGTAAATGTGGTTTAGTTTAACAATATAGCTTATACAAAATAGCACTTGATCCAGCACATGATTTTTTTTTTTTTGTTGTTTATATCATAATGAAGTTACATGACATACTAAATCAAGGTGATGGAAATCATAATGTGTGCACAGAATCTAGGCTATAATACAGAACGTAGCCTAAGTTACACATTTCATTTTGCTATTTTCAAAAAGTAATTAAATATACAAAAAATAATTAAAGATTCACTTCTCTTCTAGATAAGAAGTGACTGTAATTGGAATGGCTCACCGTCAGTATATCGTGATAGCTCCTCCCCAGCGGTACAAACTCTACACACCAGTTCTGATGTGATAGCCATACCAAACAGGCAACAGCCTATCCTACCTTTACACATGCAAGGACAGCACTGGTCTTAAACGCAGCAAAGCATGAAATTATTGCTGTCACAGTGAATTTAAGCAAGTGGAGTCAGAATCAGTGAAACATGTAGCATGAATTATCCGGTGGTGCCCAGCAGGTTAACATAACCTCATGCTGCATTTTTTTTTTTAAATTAGCTTAAGAGCGACACAGCAGGTAGCATTACTGTCTTACAGCTCCACGGTACCTGGTTTAATCCTAAGCCTGGGTTACTGTCTGTGTGAAGTTTTGCATGTTCCTCCTCGGTTCGTGTTGGATTCTTCAGGGTTCTCTGGTTTCATCCCAAAATGCAGTGCTACTGTTGATTTATTAATTTATTTAATAGTCTCATCCCTTTCCTGTCTACACAAAGCTTATCTTAGAAGGCTAAGATAAAATTTATGGGTAAAATTATGAATGCACTACAAATAGAAAAGCATTGACTGTTTGGTCGGATTATCCTGCAAACCATAGGCACATTTGTGTTTAAGGAAAGTGCATAACCCAACTCTGAATACGTGGAACTTTCCCTGGATTTTCCCTTAGTAACTTTTGACTATGAATATGGAATGTCCTTGCATGGTAATATCCTGATAATATACCGTTATTCTGATCCGTTTCTTTGCTCAGAGCCAATTAAGATTCATTGCATACCGTCATGCAAAAACTTATTTATTCTCCAGAAAGTTCCACATACGTTCAACTGAAACTCTTGACTTCAGGGTCAGGAATCTGTCTGCTGGTTTCTGGGTAATGGCAAAAGTTCAGACTTGTTGAGAAAAATGTCGGTGAACTGTAGAGCAGGTCTGAAAGGTAATTACACATCATGAAGATCATGAGAGCGGAAAGGGTAACAAAGGTGAAATATTTTCCTGATGAATTAGGGATTATTAGGCAGACCAGCGACAGGTAGAGAGATAGAGAGGAAATAATAACGATAGAAACAAGGAAGCTGTGACTGGAGTTTCAATGTATGCATTTAATGTGAGCAAAAGATTTAAACAATGCCTAAAGGTAATAGGAAGGACATTCAATCTAACCGGAGCCAAAAAGTAATGCATTTTAAATTGTTTGTTAATCATTCTTGATAGTTAGAAGGGTGCAATATGCACACCACCATTTTTTAGTTATGGTGTTTAGATCGAAACATGGCTTTAACACAATTCCAAAGAAACACACATTTTCATCATAATGCGTAGCAGCATAAACATTTTGCATTTAATATCAATCATATTACGTAGCAATGTAAATACAACATCATTTTTGTTTATCGGTATCATGCAGCCCCAGACCAATAATAAAAAAAAAATAAGACACCAGACTGTTCAGAGATATCAGAGTGACTGAGAAAAGGGAATGTTCTCATTTCCAGGAAATGCACAACTCCTGTAGTCATAAATCAAGGCTTGCTGTGAGATGCTGATGTACAACTTGTTTTGGCTGGTTCTTCAAATCTCAAAAAAAAAAAAAAAAAAATGCACCAAATCCAAATAGAGCTGCTGCTATCTAACAGTAGAGCCAACAAATCTGTCAGACACAAACACACATAAACCCAGTCTTAACCAATTTTAGCAGGAACCGTAAAGGGAATTCAAATAAAAGAGATTTTCTTGGATTTTCTTGGATTTCCTTTTTATTAGGTGTCAAGAAATATGCGTCTGGTAACCCATTCCCTTTGCCCAATCCAATAACAACCATTAGAACAAGATGACTTGTATGAATAATTAGGCATGCATAAGTTATGCAAATTTTTTAAGTACGAACAAGTTTGTTGCCCCTAGCAATGGTCAATAGACGTAGTTTTAATATGTTAGGGTTTAAAAATGGTGACTCAGTGGTTAAGGTTCTGGGTTACTGATCAGAAGGTCAGCGGTTGAAGCCCCAGAGCTGCCAAGCAGAGGCACCCTATCATGGAAGACCCTGTGCTCTGACCCCCACTTCCTAACAAATCTGGGATATGTAAAGAAAAGAACCTTCATGGATATGTGACAAATAAAGGCTTCTAAACTTACTATCCCTGAATAGGTTCAGCTCTAACTAGATCTTGACCAGGATAAATTGTTTACTTAAAATGAATGAAATATATCTTGCATACATAAATATACACTGAAGTACTGAAGTGGAGCCGATGCAAAATCCATAGCAACACCACCTGTGCACGTCATTGGCTGCATCCGCCAGTGCGTCTATAAAGCGATAGACATCTATGGAAGCTTCTAGAGCCGTTTCCACTGTGATAATGGCAAGTTATCACGATTTTGTGATTTTCAACCGTGGCTACAAGAATGACGGCGAAACCTCGAACTTACAACAGCAGCGCGGCCGTAAAAAGACTCTGGGTGAACGTGAGCAGGGTCGGCTGGCGAGAATCGTTTCACATGATGGGCGTGTAACACTGCCTCGAGTAACATCGGAATTCAATGCTGGGGCCTCAACAAACATCAGCGTGAGGACTGTGCAACGTTCCCGCCTAGATCTCCTGGGGGACTTAGCACGTATTAACTGCTATAGGAGTTTTTCCTAGTATTTCAGTGTAATGTAGATAATCCAATTTCCCTTCAAATGGCCATAATTGCTAGCATTTTATCCATCTCCTTTCAAAATTGACCAAATCTCAAAAAAACAAGCAAGATTTTGCTGGAGTTCTTATCAAGCTATGCCTGGCTCAAGCTAACTCAAACCAACTGAAGCAACCACCACCACCATCCTCACAGCTTTTTATACGAGTTTGCTCAGACCTTTTTCCCCAAACTACCAGTCCTGTAATATTTAATCTGATTTCATGCGAGTTCCAGACAAACCTAACAATGTATGAACATTTACTCTACGTATATATGTATAAACGTTTTGCGCTGTTTGAGAATAAATCTCTCCTACAGTGCTACAAGTTGTCAATATGTTTAGCATTGTTGGCTTAGCGCTGTCTATCTCTGGGGATAAGGCTAACAAACCGGACTGTGCTGTTTGTTTTCTGTTTGTCTCTGATGCCGATTTAATGCTGGGAGCACAGAAAGAGATTAATTCCCGTGGATCATGTATAATCTGGGCCTGTGTTTAAACTGGCAGATTGCTGTTGGCAGGTCAAGCCAGGTCCTTTCTTTCTTTCTTTCTTTCTTTCTTTCTTTCTTTCTTTCTTATTAAAGGTTTGATAAGAGCTCAGCGTGACTGCAACATCCTGGCTAGTGCTGTACTAAAAATAATGCTGCCAAATAAGGGGACGCAGTGTGTAATGTTAGGTCAGGCTAAACTGCTTTTACAGCATTGTACACAAAGACCTTGAGTTTCTCATGACCACGTTCGGATTCAAAACCCGTGATGCAGCAGAAAGAAAGTAACGACTCGGTGAAAGAGATTCTCGAAATGACTCATATAATCCACCGTATTAAAATCAGCAGAGCTGCTCATGATTATTAGCAGCGCTCTACTGAAGAGAGGCTAATGCACGGTGCACAGTGTTAGCCAATTAGCATGCAAATAAGCACTGTTTAAAAGCCAACCTGAAATGGATCACGGGTTAATTCTACATTTATGTAAGACTTTTCAAAAAGAGAGACTGTTTACCAGCTAGAATTGTGTATACTTGATTTCATTATGGGACACACACACACACACACACAAATGCAGCTTGTCAGGTAAGCGAGAAACTTCAAAGTGTGAGCTCCTTAAATCTCAGATTATTACAAAGCCCTGACACTGGAGACTCCTTCCAGCAATGATACATACATTACAGAAAACAGCATACTGATGATTATTTTAGTATTTTATTGTATTATTATTATTAACAGATTGCTCCTTCTATAAATCCCTGAAAATGCATCACCACCTTGTGACCAATCAGAATCCAGAAGTCAATATCCTGCAGACATTATCGCATTAAAACTCTCGTGAAAATGAAGAGCGCATTTTTCCAGATGGTTTATTCGGACAGTGCAGAAACAGCGGATGTGCAGAACAGCTGATGTGTCATTTTCCGAAGGCGTTATTAAGCACGTCTGAATCAGAAAAGAAAACAATCAAACTTACACACCCATAGCAGCTGATATAGCAACCACACACACACACACACACACACACACACACACACACACACACACAGATTTTCATACTTCTTCATTAGAACATTGTACAAAGCACTAAAAGTGACCTTCAGCACGTCCTGATAAGAGTATACTTCACACACACACACACACACACACACACACACACACACACACACACACACAACCCTCCACCCTCAACCACCCCTGTAGTGTTTACGGTGCAATGGTGCAGGTAAGTATTCTGTACCTATAAACTTTATTAATACATACTACTACTACTATACTATACATACTATAATAATTACTGTTGTATGAGTAATACTCACTGTGGCATGCCGGTTTCCTCAAACAATACCACCTGAGGGCTTGAGGGTTTCAGCAGCAGTTTCCTCCCTTGGCCTTCAGGCACCTTCAGATTCCTCCTGACTCCCTGAATCTTTTCATGATGCCATGAAATATAGATGGTAAAACACTTAAATACTTTGAAACCTTGCACTGAGAACGTTGTCTTTGAATTGACTGACAATTCTCTCATCAAGTTTGGCACAAAGTTGTGAACCACGACCCATCCTTGCTTGCAAAGACTAAGCCATCGGTGGAGGCTCAATCTCGATCGACATCACCTGTTACCAGTTAAACTGCTCCTTGTGGAACCGTCCAGAACAGTGTTACTTGTAGAACCTTTCCAGTCTTATTTTGCCAGTGTCCCAACTATTTTGGAGTTGTTTGCAGGCATGAAAAAATGGAAAATGTTTTTTGTGTATTTTTCTCAGCTAAAGACAACATGTGCTGTCAGAAACGTGCCTTTAAACTAGTGTTAACGAGGTGAACAGGTGACAGCGAGCAGTGACGTGACTAGGTCATGTGACCTGATGGGAGGTGTAGTCCAAGGTGCTCCTTCCACAATATGGACCGATGCTAATGAACACTAAACGAACAAGCCATTTGATTTATTGACTACATGTAAGGTAAAGGTATTTTATGTATTTTATTTATTTATATATCTATCCATTAATTTGTTTGTTTGTTGGTTAAAATATATTGAAATGTAAATATTTAAAATGTTTTTTCAAAGACAATTTAATGAAATGAACTTAATAAACATTATTTTTTGGAGGAAAGATATTCAGTGTTTGTTTTTGCATATGGAGACATTTGGAAGCTGTTCAGTATTTGTGGGCAAAACTCCAAGCTCACATAATTAAGAGCGTGAGTTTTTTCGGTATTGATTAAAAAAAATAAATAAATGAAACATTTAAATAAAAAAAAATGATGCTGCAGTAAGTAGAAGTAGACATTTAGTATGTTAAGGGAAAAAAAAAAAACAATATTAAATTAAACGTTAAATCCTCTTTCACGTTTCATGCATGAATAAATGATTATACTTTATATATTAGCATCATTATTCTTGTTCTTATTAGGTCATTATTTCAGAAATTCATATTAGGAGGTGTCTTTTTGTTTTAAATTTTTTTTTTTTTGTTGTTTTAAAAAAAGCTTTTTACATTTCCTCTCTGCCCGTGTCCCTCGGTCCTTCATGCTCGGAATAAGAAGCAGCTCTCTCATCTCGAGCCTCCCGAGCTGTCTCTCTGATCCTCATGCAGGTGTTGTATTTCATCGTGCTTCCTGAACTGGGCTGAAGGTTACAACAAGTTCCTCTTTCTCTGACGGAGACAGAGTGCATCTCGTCTCATGCTCATACCAAACGGCTTCTGCTCCGTGCCAAGCGTTTGATATATGAACTGATGGACTGAGTGGTGTGTGAGGTGTGTGTCTTTTCCACCGTCTCCGGTCAAGCCGAACTATATTGTAAACTCGTACGAGTACGTGTTAATCAACCTGAAGCTTTGGATTGAATTCTGGATTGTGCAAAGAACGGGCGGAGTGATGGAGTTGCTCCGAGCTGCTCCGTCTGTCCATACGTCAAAAGAGACAGTCACTGCACGTCTGTCATCTGTAACCGGTTTCAAATTAGAATCGCTTTTCTAAGCTTGCCAGATACCGTTTTTTGCATTAAGCAGTGTCTTCTGAAACACCCAAATCGTTCGCTCATCAATATTCACCCTGGCGCACAAGGCGGCCGGCTTCATGGCGTCATCTCATAAATATTCACCCCGACCGCCCAACAATTTGTGTGTTTTCCTGCTTCGCCCGATCCATCCTTCTCACGCCGTTACAGCCACACTGACAGTGATGTAGCCGGAATGTGGGTTAGGGCGTCTCCGAGATGAACCTTATCGAGCAGGAAACGGTGAGATTTTCCACACGGCGCTCATTAGATCAGTACAGACGCAGCAGGTACATTGCGGTTTCAGAGGGTTGCGTCTTATCTCTGCTGTGAGCTTTGTTCTGTCCTGGAGTTCTGTACTGAACTAGAAACCCAAGTTGGTGTCCTACATTCTAACAAGAGTGATGGAAATCCAGGACAGCATGAGTCAAAGTCAAGGCCTGAAGGTTCTTCATTCCATACAAACCTCTGCTGTGTCTGCGTTTCCCTGTAGAGAGACTCGACTTAGCCAGAGTGAAGGACCTTCGGGCTTTTGTGCATGGAAACCTTAATGTGCTGTAATTATTCTCCTAAATCACCAAAGGCATTACAGAACACAGGAATAACAGGATGTTGGAAACGAATGTGGATTTTTTTTTTTTTCCTTTTCGATTTTATCCCTTTTGCATGAGATTATTTTTAGCAAGGCTAGGTCTTGTCAGATAAGTAGCGGTGTAGTCAAGACCTCCATTGTCAAGTCTAAGAGCAAGACTTGAGCAGCTGTGTGAGTCTTAAAGTGGTCAAGGCCAAGTCAATTACCGAGTCCAAATGAAAGCAAGTCAAGGAGTCAAGATCAAGACCAAAAAACATAAAATTCTATTCAAGGCTAAGCCTTTACTTTATCTTGTTATCGTCATTCTTGGATTGCGCAACATCTTTGTCTTTTGTAGGAGGAATTACTTCTGGTCAAACTTTGTGCCGGTGATGGTATGAATGTTATCTTTGGAAACTCTCAGTCAAGACCGGGTGGCATGGTGGCCCGGTGGGTGGCACTGTCACCTCACAGCAAGACGGTCCTGGGTTCAATCCCCAGCTGGAGCAGTCTGGGACCTCCCGTGTCCGCATGGGCCTACCCACCCCAGGCACCCCGGCTTCCCCGGCTTCCCCCTACCGTCCAAAGACAATCAAATTGGGTGAATTGGAGATACAAAATTGTCCATTCATGTTGGCCTTGAGAGGGACGGGCTCCACCAGGCTCCAAATGCCACTCCTGCCCTAGACACACTTAAATAAATTTTTTAAAAAAACAGCACCCCCACAACCAATCCAGGTTATGGAACCAGTGACAGTCAAGACCAAGACCATATTTAGTAAAAGAGATGCCCAACACATAGAGTATAAAAGCCAAGTCAATACAGAACATCCTGAGTCCCACAGCCCAGTCACGGTCACAACTCCATCTTCTTGATCTCTAATATCACACATTTCTATTATGTTGTTCCAACTAACCCTTTGTTACCTCTGCTACAATAAACCCCACTCATGGGGCAAGTTTTAACACTGCACATCCCATCTTCCCATGTAGAAGAGATGTGTATGTTGCTTGTATGAAAAACATGACTACTCCAACTTAAACAGATGTTCAATAATCTAGTGAAAACCAAAATCTTATTGTTGAAAAGCTCTGCATTGAACGTCTACTCGAAGAAAATGTCTCAATCCCAGAGGTGTGAAGTAAACACGGGTGATTTTCAATAATCTGAATGATAAGCCAAGAAAATCGACTCGAGCACGTGCATAGCCGGACTGTAAAGTATGAAGAACTCTTTCCTGCCTAAATAAAAAAAAAAACTTAGGATTTGACCTTAAGTCACTGTATCTTAAGTCACTGGCTGTTAAGTCACTGACCTCATGTGACCCCTGTGTGATATTGTGATAAGTTAGGGTCACAGTAGGGTTGTCGGAGTTGACCTGAGTTTTGTGAACATTTTTTGAACAGTTACATACTTTGGATGCAACTTATTTGCATTCTTAGGCAACATTTCTTTCTCTTTTTCTTTTCAGAAGTAATACTACTGTTTAGTGCTTCATATATATA
>JAOVVH010000059.1:6421301-6432753 GCA_028566435.1 Scorpiodoras heckelii | reverse complement strand
TATGTATATATATATATACATAAAACCCCACAGCTTGTCATGTTACCGAGAAGCCAGAAAAAACTTCATGTATGTTATAAAGCACTGACACTGGAGACTCCTTCCATAAATGTTATACAAACATCTCCTTAAAGCAGGACAACTTTACTAGCCTATATCAATGACTTTTTTTTAAAAAAGGAGCAAAATCAAATCAACCTGGTGATCTCATTAACCGTTAGTGACTTTAGCATCATAGCTCCAGCGCAAAGCTAGCATTTTGTAAGCACTCCATTTGAAGTAATAGATAAATCTGTTGAAACAGATTTTCCTTTTAGCCGCGTTCCGAACAGCAGCGAGTGATTTTTTTATATATTTTTTTTTTTTAGGTAAATGAGTCTGCAGATGGAGGGAGCAATTTGCCTAAGTGCAATAAGGAATAAATCTCTCGTTCACAAGAACACAGAGAGGGTAAAAACAACATTAACTCTCAACATCCATTCCGCCACAGCCGAAGAGCGATTTGATGAACTGCTCGTAAAAAAGGAAGAAGCTTGTTTATTTATTATAATGCACTGGAGATCATGTGATTCTAAAAACCACTCATGATATTTCACTGGCTCAAGTCATGTCAAGAACATTTCAGACAGACCCTTATAGAAGAGTCTGGGGATTCACACGTGGAATTCTACACGTGAATGTGTTTTGTTTTTTTCCCCCACACAATTCATTTATATTCACATGAATTTTACATTTCATGAACTTTCCTTTGACTTTTTTTTCACCTGCAATTTTTATTTAAATATTATTCATTTATTTTTAAGTTCATTATTCATGTGAAGTCATGCGTTATTATTTTCAGTCAGATTTTTTTTTTTTTTAAATAAAAGATTTACGTATTTCCAATTTAATATCTCTCCTTTAGTGCATACTTCTATTTATTTTAAAGTGATTTTTTTTTCATTTCTATTTGATTATTTTTAATTTTAATATGTGAATATTTTCATTGTCATGTTCAATATAATCTTTTTTAAAATGCAATTTCTTCTATTTTAATATTTTCATTTATCACACAATTTATTTTCTTATATGATTTATCTTTCATGTGCGCATTTTAGTTGCGCATTTTTCATGTGATTCTGCTTGTGGGATTGTTTTTTTTTTTTTGCACATAATTCATTTATTTTCAAATGATTTTTAAAAAATTATAAATTATTTTCATTTTAATATTTCTCATACTATTCCTTTATTTTCAGGGTTCATTTATTTTCACCGTGCACAATGTTCACAAGATGCCACATATGTTTATTTAAATTCCCGTGTACGATTTCAGGGCAAAACTTGTTAAAATACACCTTCAGTTGTTTTTTTTTTCTTTTCACATATTATTCACAGAATCACACATTCCTGTAAAAGCAGAGCAGTGAAAGGAAACTGACTGAGCCGTTTCCTTGGAATTAACAACCCTGAGACAGTCCGCTGGAGCCCATCGTGGATATTGTCAGCATTTTATACACAAAACGATCAATAGAGTAACAGAAGAAAATCAATACAGGTAAAAAAAAATAATAAAATAAAATAAAAAGCATGTTGCCTCTTGCTGACAAATCTATTCAGATGGAATATAATTAAAGAGTCGAATGAGTGGTGTCTTTTAGGTCAAACTTGTTTCTGCTGTATCTCCTCCAGCTTTATCGATCATTCCATTTTAGATGTTGCAGCTCCCGTTATCCACTTTTTTCCCTGTTGCTACCTGCGGAAATGACAGTGATGACAGCTGGTCTGTTGGGATTGAGGGAGAAGAGAGAGCCTGACAGCTCGCTCTGTAAAGAGGTCGGAAACAGGACGTGGACACACATGTATGGACACACACACACGCACAGATATGGACACACTTGGGGCTTGGAGGGTTCACGGTCATGTTTGTCAAACAGTCAGATGGAATGTGACAGCGCACGAGGGCAAATGAGAGCCTGTGAAAATGAACAGTTGCTGAATCACAGTGACTAAACCTGCCGCCTGGTCATCGCAGACTGCATCTGAATCATTTAATTCATTTTATTATGTTATTTTAAATGCTTCATATGGAGATGGTCATAAGATATAGCATTCCACTGGGCTAATAGGCTACATGCACGATTACTTCCTGGTTTTAGACAAGCCAGCTTGGGTATTTCTGGTAAACCAGGCTTGCTTGGTTCACGTAATTTCTGCACGTCTTTGGTCCTTTTGACCTCCTCCTGCCTGCTGACTGTCATTCTGACATCCATCTGGAGGGTGCTGGAGCCTATCCCATCGCTTATCGCGTGGAAGGCAGGGAAACACCCCGGACAAATCAGCAGTCCATCGTAGGGTGAATATGACTACAGTGGCTATAAAATATGTCTACAGACCCCAGTTAAAATGGTAGGTTTGGTTACATTAGGGAAAAATAGAAAAAAATCAAAAAGCTACAATAACCTGATTGCATACACGTTCACAAAGCTTGCATAATTGGGAATGTAGCTTTGTTCAGAATGAACCAATCACATTCAAGCTTGTGTTCAGAAATAATTATCATACAGCTGTCACATACATCAGTGAACTTCTGATTCTGATTAACCCCAAATAAAGACCAACCGTTTCTTTAAGAGTTTCTTCACGTCTTCTTGGTTTCACCTGACTACCAAAGCCATAGTGCTCTAAGAGCTCACAAAGCATGTTCCGTATCTCACTGGCGAAAGACAGCAATCATTAGAGGGGTTTGAAAGATTTTCCAAAACATCAGATATATTTAGGAACACCATGTTGGCCATCATCAACATCGACAAGTGGAGAAATTTGGACACCACAGTGACATTACCAAGAACAGGACATCTCTCCAAATTTTACAAGAGACAAAGACAAAGACTTACTAGGGAGGCTGCTAAGAGACCTAAGGAACTGCAGGAATATCTGACAGGTACTGACTACTCTCTGCATGTGATAACACTGTCTTGTATTCTTCCCATATCTGGGCTTTTCCAAAAGATATGTTCCCACAGTGAAGCATGGTGGTGGCAGCATCATGCTTTATTGCAGAACTCCACCACAGGTAACAATAAACAGATAGGCCACACCTCCATCACTGATACTGACAGACACAGAGGCTACACCTCCTTCACTGGTACTTACAGACAACGAGGCCACACCTCTTTCTGTAGTACTGACAGATACAGAGGCCACGGCTCTTTCACTGGTACTAATAGAGACGGAGGCCATGACTCCTTAATTTGGACCAATAGACACAGAGTCCACCCCTCTTTCACTGCGATTGACAGACACTCAGGCCACTCCTTCACTGGAATTGACAGGCCACTCCTCCATCACAACTGGGACTGACAGACATATATTCCACTCATCCTATACTGGAATTAACAGACACTGTGGCCACTCCTTCACTGGGATCAACAGACATCAGAAGGAGGCCACTCCTCCTTCACTATGACTGACAAGTACAGAGGCCACACCTCCTGTACTGGGATTGACAGGTGTAACAGCCATACCTCTGATAGACTAAGAGGCCATACCTCCTTTAGTGGTACTGATAGGCACCAATATCACACCTGTGTCACTAAAATCCACCTCTTTCGTTGTGATTGGCAGACACACAGACCACTCCTTCACTGGAATTGATAGATAGTGAGACCACTCCTCCTTCACCAGTGTTACTGACAGACACATAGGCCACTATTATTTTACTGGAATTGACAGACACTGTGGTCACTCCTTCACTGGGCTTGAGAGACATATAGGCCACTCCTCCTTCACTATGACAGACAGACACAGAGGCCACACCTCCTTTACTGGGACTGACAGGTATAACAGACATGCCTCTGATAGACATACCTCCTTGAGAGGCCATACCTCCTTCAGCGGTCCTGTAGGCACCAGTGTAAAATTGATAGACACAGAGGCCACACCTCTTTCCTTGGAATTGACATTCACCATGGTACTCCTCCTTCACTGAGATTGACCCACGCACTGGCCATGCCTCATTTCCTCATACAGACATACACAGAGGTCATTCCTCCTTCACTGATACTGACAGACACAAATGCCACACCTTCTTCCTTGACTTCACCTCCTTGACTAGAATCACCAGACCTCTGTAAATACGAGCAGTAAAAAGAGCTGCGAGTGTGGTGTCAGACTTTACAGAGATGCCTGCATCGATTCAGTCACAGTTGCCTGCCAAAATTTCCCAGACCGTGCTGTATTGTATTGAAATACTGTAGAGCTATAAATATTGATCAGTCTGTACAGAACCAGTGTTTACCTAGTACTCCAATAAAGGACAGGGTCTGACTGACAACCAGAGTTGAATATGAAGCAGAAATGCCTCAAACATTCCTACAAACAGTTTGCACCAGATGACTACGATGAACCAGTCTGATCCAGTCTCAGGCTAAAGAAAACCGTATTAACCAATTTACGTCTAAAGGAAACCGTATTAACCAATCCCGTCTAAAAAGAACTGCATAACCCGGTCGGATCTAAATTACATTTATTAACCGGCTCGATCCGGTCTCCGAGTGATCTTTCTTGGACATAATCATAACTGCTACATATAGACTCCTAGCTTCTATTCGAGTGGTCTGCTCACCCGCCCACCTAGCACTGAAGTTTCTCAGCACTCTCTGCTGATTTGCTTTCACACATTATGGTGGCACCGCAGGAAATTCGTGGCGCAGGGAGCCAAGGACACGGGGACACGCACATACACAAACACAAACACTTCTCACTCTCCGGTAGACAGAAACGGCTCGAGTGTTTAGCTAGCACATAATGGCCTAGTTACATTATATGCAGGTTTCTCAAGACCAGCAGGTTGTATGAAGACAGAGCTTTAAACAAGCATATCCTTCTCACCCAGTAATCTGGGTTGGACATCTATAGTCTTTTAGGGATGCTGAAATAAAGAAAGAAGTACTTAATTGGGAGGATCTTTTGCAAGACACAGAAAACGGGAATCCGCCGGGAGCGACCTAAACATTCTCGCTCTGATTTGACAGCACTACTACTACTACTACTTGAAGCTACTACTGAAACCCATATAATGACTTCATGAAAGGAACTCTGGGATTATCACAGATTGAGTTGCAAATGTGGCCTATGCTAATCAAGCACTTCACTATGAGGCTAATTAAGCTTGATCTGTAAAGGAATCTTTTTCTGCACTTAGCATTACCCGTGTACGTTCCTCCTTGGCAGTACTTGACATTGCACAGCCTTAAAACTAATATGGAAGCCATTATTTATATATTTTTTTTCTGACCATAACCAAGCCAAGAATTGTTCCACATAGGGTCCACCCTTGCCAGAACCTTTCCCCATAGAATGGATACCAGGACCTGTGGTCCTAAATTTCTCCTAGAACGATCAGGAGAAACTGGAAATATGACAGCACAGAAGTTGTCGTGTACTACAAGCCTTCCAGAAGGCTCATGGAAGCATGGTGTACAGTGTGCGTCTCAAATCAAACATGCACGCAGATCGGTGCGTTTCTTGTGTCCGGTATCCCAAGAATATTTTTAACCCTCATCCGTTTTCCGTCTTGGCTGTGGACTTCCTATCATGCACATCACATGGGGTGCCAGCAAGGGACATGATGGATGTGAAGAGGAAACTCTACAGCATTATGTAATAAGGATGATGAACTTGTATCTTACATGAAATGCCTCTTGGGTAAGTTCTGGTCCAGAAGACAAGCCATCTTGTCAATCCCTCCCCACTTCAGACGGCTTGTCCAACAAACGTCACGCGAACTAATAAAGTATCCGAACGTCATCTGAGATGGTGACAGGGATTCCCCAAAGTGAAAGAGCTACGGCACGTCTGGCAGCTCCTCAGCTATTTTGTACCTTTCTCTTCCCCGGTCTGCCTTCCACCATCCCTCCCTCCTTCTCCTTCTCTCTTAAATCTCACGCCTGGCTTGATAGTGATGAATTGAGCCTGCGGAGCTACTTAACAGGCTCGGTGGCAGCCAGGCTTCTCTGTAGAGAAATGAATAGTGGACATATATAACACAATCTTGCCCTGCCTCGGCCAATCCATTTAACAAATGAGCATCGTGTCGTAATGTAATCTGGGTAGGGGGCGGGGATTTGTAATTAGCAGAGATGAAAAGGAAGGGAAGGAGGATTTCATCATGAGGGGCAGAAGAGGTCCTGATAAGGAATTAATTCATTAATCTGACTCATGCATTTGACTGATTGATGGATTGACTGATTCATTCGTTAGAGAGGCTCGATCAGTGGATTTCAGCATTTAAAATATACATATATCTTACGTTTAAGGCTGGTTATGCAAAGGTACTCTGAGTGAACCCATCATCCAAAGAGCAGAAAGGACACTGATCACACAGGCCACCGAGACCTGAAATGGGAAACCCTACGCGGCTGTGTGTGTGTGTGTGTGTGTGTGTGTGTGTGTGTGTGTGTGTGTGTGTGTGTGTGTGTGTGTCAGAAATCATTCTCAGGACATGGCAATATCAGGACCAAAAACGGTATCCTGACTTTTCTGACCATACTAACATATCCATCAACATTTGTATTCCAAAAACTAAACAAAAAGAGCCCAAAAGGTTTCCTTTTGGTTACTGAGATTAAGGGTTAGGATTAGGATTAGGATTAGGCATAGCATTAAATTAGATATATTCCTAATTATGTCAATGGAAGGTCCTGACAAGGATAGTACGACAAACACGTGTGTGTAAGTGTGTGCATGTGTGCGTGAATCTGAGTGAGTGTACAAGTTGTTTTTTTTAAATCCTGACACTACAGTGCAAGAGAGACCCCTACTAGCAACTGCTGATACTGCACATAAAATATGAGCACACAGAGATGCAGAAGAGGACGACAACAAGACAGTAACCCTAGATAACTCCGTTCATCTTCCAGATCATCCTGCATTTGGATTAGATCCTTAAGGATATTGTATTTGTTCATTTTTTTTAAAATCCTGTCTTGGGTTTAGTAAAAAAGTAAATAAAAGGACCTCTGGATGACGAGGCTGCACCAAAACAAAGAACTAATCACGAAGAATATGATCAACCACAACTGAACCACAAACCAGGACATGTCATTAAAACCCTAGTTGCAACACGGCCAAGTGTAGCATTAGGCTGATGGTAGCATTAGCACGGATCGTCTGTACCACCATGTTTAATGAATGCATGTTTGTTTTGCTTTTCATACTGTATGCTTGAAAATCTGACGTCGGCACTAAAAACGGACCCTCGAGACAATTTCAACTTCTAATTACGGCTTCAAGGGCCGACTAGCTCCGACGAGCACGTTCGGATTAGCACCGGTTTGACCAATTAGCTCGAGAAGAAGGAGAGCCCTACCATGTGTCGGGGTCAGAAACAAAGGGTATAACAGAGCACCATGAGTGGTTATGATGAAACCGTGTGATAATACCGTCTCCCGTTTGAAAAGAAACCTGTACTTTATGATCCGCAAGGAGTGCACGTTTGTGCCAGAGGAGAAGACAATATGATCGAGCCTCTCTCAGTGGAGCAGCGATGTTCAAGTGGAGGTGGGATCAAAAGTTGCCGGAGGACTGACCGAATTCCAAATCCCAACCGATCCATTACACCAACAGGAAGCATTACATTGATCATTGATCACTGATCGACATATGCAAAAGCTCAGAATCATTTGGAAATGAATTATTGGATTTGCTAGAACCTTTCTGTGTGTTTGGCACGTCGACTCCAGCCAGATGTTCCAGACGAAGACTGCTGGAGATCTGAAACAATCTGTCATGAGAAATCCATACCTGGCAAGCTTCCAAGAACGATTCTTTCAAATTCAGCCAATCCACAGCGAGAGTTCTGACCTGGACCTGCTCATCCAGCTTTATGCCTCGAGCCAACAAACATACACATCATATGTGTGTGTGTGTGTGTGTGTGTGTGTGTGTGAGACCTTCGGAGAACATCCAGTCTGACAGTGTACTTCACAACATTTCTCCGAACATAACAGTCTACTTCGCATTAAAAAAAAAGAAATGAAAAGACATTCAGGATGAGACAGATGAGGCTGAAGGAGACCAAGTCAGAACTGCACTGCAGTGCTCGGTGCACGAACACGGAGCGCGCACATGTTGCCGAGAACCCGGAGACTTTGTGGTGGACGATCAGGCGAGGTTGGAGCGTCAGCAGTTTCGTGCAGCACGTGGCTCAACACCTTCAGAGCTATCTCCACCTCCAGCACCTTCTCCAACCGCCGCCGACGCTGGGCACTCGGTATTCAGTCAGTGGCATCAAGAGGTTTAATAACTATGTCAATAACTATGATCCACTGACAACTAGTTCATCGGCTCATATTATATAAATACCCTATAAGAACAGCATCAGCAACAACAATACTAATACTAATAATAATAATAATAATATCATTAATAAAAATAATAATAATAATTAGTAGTAGTAGGAGTAGTAGTAGGAGTAGTAGTAATAGTACTATTGATTGATTGATTTATTGATTGATTGATTGACAACAACTGAACATGTGCTATAACATTTAGGCAGTCATGTTTAAGGAAAGAAGAGAGTGATTGCAAAGGGACGATTAACACGTCCCGATTTTCTCCACTCAACTATTCTCTCCAAACAGGAGTTGACACTCACTCACTCACTCACTCACTCACTCACTCACTCACTCACTCACTCACTCATTCATTCATTCATTCATTCATTCACTCACTCACTCACTCACTCACTCACTCACTCACACGATGGCTTTTCTTCCTACCTTGAAATGCGAGGAGCGCGAAAAACGCCGGGATCCAAACTGCGGGTATCCAAACGCAACTCATCTTTGTAACCGAACCGAACCGAGTTAAAGGTCTCCGAGAATGCGCTCAAATTCTGCCTGATTTCCGCTCTGGACTCGCGTCGTCCTCCTCCTCTCTTCTCTCTCTTCTCTTCTCTTCTCTTCTCTCTCTCTCTCTCTCTCTCTCTCTCTCTCTCTCTCTCTCTCTCTCTCTCTCTCTCGTTCTATCTTTTTCTGCCGGTTTAAAGGCAGTGAAAACATCTCACACTGAACTGGGTTGTAAATCTATGTGCCAGATATTCTCTTTGATTTCTCTTTTCCACTCTTTTTCCATCCTACATCCTATACACACACATATGTTTAAAAAGTAAGGCATCATTTGAGGGTGGTGGTCGGACTGGATAAGTGGCGTTTAACATGTTTGTGGATTTGGGATCATTGCTCTACAGCGAGTGATGTTAACACCCATTTCACTGAACAGCCTTGCGTTCTACCACAAAAGTGTGTGTGGCCCTGTTTAACCATTCACAGTTGAAATCATTCACTGGATTCATCAGCACCTCTCATATTTCTGAATGTTCATACCACAAGCAGTTGGGTTAGAATGTTCAAAAATTATAGGCAGCTCATCTGACATTTTGGCTTTCTCCTAGTCAGAGGAAATGACATTGTGATGCCAATATAATAACATGCAGGTCTGAGTTTTAAAAAAAAAGAGGACTGGAGTAAAAAAAAGGCTAGTTGTATGTAGGACATATGAGTTCTACCTTAAAGACTCAATTCCAAGATTTTCAACTCAATCTGCATCTTCTGCATCTGTTACTTATTTATAATAACTTAGAGAAATTCCCTGTATAGGGAAAAAAAACGGAATACTTATTTAATGAAATTGTCTACAATGAAAGTCTAAGAGCAGTCACTGGGGCAGCCAATGAACATTTATATGACATGTTTTTGTAAAATCTTTAAATGATTTGTTTCCCCCCATTCAAAATCTTTTTTTTAAATTCAGAGGCCTATACACATTTCTATGGGAATTTTTCTGAACATTATATACTGTTTTGAACATTAGCAATGGGTCTGTTTGCATATGAATACTACAAAACATTAGGGAAAGTAAATAACAAGAATTATTTCTTGCTGAATTATTCCAGTAAACATTCCTCAAAATTTGCATTAAAAAAATCTTGTTTTTTTCTCACTACAGACACAATTTTGGATTGTTTAACAGGAATAAAAGTAAAATGAATCATGTAAAATGCTCTGACAGTACACATGAAAAGCCCAAGGTGCTAAACAGGTGCTGGAAGCCTGGAGGAGAAAAAGACAGAAAAAGAGATGAGAAAAGACAAGGAAAGCAAATGGACGTGAAGAGAGAAAAGAGAGGTTATGGGAAAAACAGAGAGAAGAGCAAAAGAAAAAGCCAAAGGTTTTTTTTATGGGACTCACGGGATTGACCTTTGACCTTTTTGCTCTCAGCAGGACAGTGTTGTAATAAATTGGTGGTTGTTAAGGGTCTGGACACCTCTTGGCACCCACTTCAAACGGCACAGCGTGGATTTGGGCCTGTTAGCTGGACGGAGTCGCTTAGAGGCCGATGCGCATTTCACGGCTGCACATCTGCAGGGCAGCACCTTGGCTGAAAATGAGACTTTGTGTCTCTTGATGTTCTCGCCTGACATCTTTATTAACACTCTAAGCACCCATCCACGCACCTCTGTCATAATTCTGCCTTTTTCCCTTCAGTCTGTCTCACTCACTTGCAGTTTCAGAAACTCTACCATGGTAAGGCCTTAATGCGAAACAGTTGTATGGATATTCTGTGCTGCTAAGTAGGGGCTCCTCGTTATAGCTGTTTGCTTGCTCAGGGGACAGCTATTGAGTTTGAATGTTAATATGCGTTCAACACACATGTATTGTGTGTTGGCTGTTGCCTGTCAGTTTATTAGGAACTAGAAATAGAATTATATTTGTGTAACTTACTCATGATCCTTTTCTTATTCTTAATACTTTGTAATGTACTGAGTGTTCTAATGAGACTCCTTGAGTCATGCAAAGAACTTTGAATATGATTTACAAAATTCAATGCACATTTCTATTATGTTATTACACTCTGGAGTTTCTTTCCCATCTGTCTAGACTGAAGAGATCCAGGTGAGCCATCGTCGGCCACATTAATCCGCAGCTTGTATGCATTAGAGACCTTTTACATCTCACCTGTTTTGCCCAATTTTATCCGCTTGATCAGCACAGGTTTATCAGTTTACCTACAAGTCCCCCCCCATCAGCCCCAAGTACAGAACCCCCTCCCATACCCCATGTGTCAGAGCTGTAAAGAAAATTGTCTTGCACCATCCCTCATGCCACGACTAGGCGAGCGGCACAGTGACCTCCAGAGTCCATGCTGGCCCACGCACAAACACACAGCTCATTGTGGAGGCTCAACAGGTGCAAAGCCAAGGTACATAAATTAAAGAGCCAGTCCAATTGCACTGTGCTATGGGTGTGTTAATCTGCCAAGGGCTTTGAAGCCTTGACCAAGAATTATGAACACCATGGACTGGGAGAAGCATGCGCGTACGCACAAACACACACGTGCATGCACACACACACACACACACACACACACACACACACACACACACACACACACACACACACACACACACACA
>JAOVVH010000059.1:6385938-6404407 GCA_028566435.1 Scorpiodoras heckelii | reverse complement strand
GATAGATAGATAGATAGATAGATAGATAGATAGATAGATAGATAGATAGATAGATCACTTTGTTAATCCCAGAGGGATAATAATCATAGATTGTCTATGTGGAAAATTTTAAAAAGCAGGCAAAGACTGCTTTATTTTTTATATTATATTAATTTATAGTATTTAACACTCTGCTTCTTATGATTTTCTGATTTTTACTTGATTGATTAACTAATATTTTATATTACTTTTTTTATATTACTTACTGTATATTAATGATCAAATTATTTTTCTATTTTCTATTTTTATTTGACTTTACTGTTCATTTTAATTTAACATTTTATATTATTCTAAACTCTTTTTGACTGTGATTTCTCTGAGTTTACGTTTATTTGCTTATAGTATTGCATTTTATTTTTACCGTTATCATTTAGTATATTATTTTATTACTTTATAACCACAACCTTTTGTATTTTTATCTTTGTTCTTTTTGATTTAATTATTTTTAAATGCATTGTTTCATTTATCAGTACACTGTAAAGGACTTTGAGCTGCATTTATGTGCTATACAAATAAAGATTATTATTATTATTATTATTATTATTAGTAGTAGTAGTAGTAGTAGTATCAATAAACAAGAGCAAGTATTACTGTGTTACCAAAGTGTACCATACGTTATTGCAGATACAGATACAAAGAAGAGGTTTAAATGATGTAATAAGAATTTAATACAAAACAACCATAGAAAGTATAATTACAGAAATATTAAATGTGCAAGTATAGATGCACAGACAAAGTGGCAGTGCAGTGTATGAGCAGAGAGATGTAATAATGTCCAGCAGTGCTCAGTGAGCCTGACCTGAAGTTGTTCGCTATACGATAATGTCCCGGCATAGTGAAGAGGTGTTGTACGCCGTGATCGCTGTTGGTACAAATGATCTCCTGTACTGTTCCTTGCTACAACAGAGCTGAATGAGTCTGTTGCTGAAATGCTCCATTGTCTGACCAGCAGGTCATGAAGGGGGTCTGATGTGTTGTCCAACCACCACCTGAAAACCATCCAGTGACCAACTGAAAGGCTTCTTGATCGACTTTTTTTAGCATCTCCACAACAGATTGCTGCAGAGAAGATAGCACCCGCAGCAACAGACTGGTAGAAGATTGACTTCTTGATATCTTGTTGCAGACATTAAAGGACCTGAGCCTTCTCAGAATGTCGAGTCTGCTCACCCCCTTCCTAATTTATTCCTAGTGAAAGTGATGACACTGGGCATGTGAATTAACGACGTTCCTCATGGACAGGTCTGTACACACAATCAGTAAATGGCTTTGATTGATTTTGTCTGAAAGGCCGGCTTACATAACAATGAAATAAATCATAAAGATATAGATATACATTATTATCACTTAAAGAAGACAATGTTTTGGATGAAACCCTTTCCTAGAAGGGTTCAGTACTGTGCTATTGTGTTTAGGTACAACTTTTGTTATTGATGTTTTTTTTTTTTTAAGTTCTGCATTGTTGAGTCAGTAGAAAAAGATTTTATATTTCCAAATGTTACTTTTCCAACAAAAAAATTAAATGTTACTCGGTTAGTAAATGTCAGTAATGAAAGCAACACATTACATAACAGACCACTTTCCAGACAAAATACATAATGAAGGCTGCTGGGTTTTGCTGCAAAAAAAAAAGAAGTAAGTGTGACAGACAAAGTCCCCAGAAGAGCTGTGGCAGATGCTCCAAGACACTCAGTAAAACCTAAAGGCTAATTTTCTTATAAAACTACACACATTGTACCTGCGGACACTGTTTAAGAAAAAAGCACCAAATACTGACTTCCTTTAGTTTATTACTGTTTACTGCACTTTATAGTTTTTTTTTTTATGCAGAAACATCTTCATTATTTTTGTATGTGTCTAAGACTTCTGCATCGTACTGTACAGCAATTAGCTGGTAAGATTTACTGACCATCTTGGAGAATCTGCTACAGCAGTTTTATAAGGAAATTAGCTTTTAGGTTTTACTGAGTGTCTTGGAGAATCTGCTACAGCTCTTCTGGAGACTTTGTCTGTCACACTTACTGGTACTTCTTTTTTTGCAGCAAAACCCAGCAGCCTTCATTATGTTTTTTCGTCTAAAAAGCGCTCTGTTATGTAATGTGTTGCTTTCTTTACTGACATGCAAACATTTTTGCGCAACATGTCATTTTTTTGTTGGAAAAGTAATGTTTGGAAATATAAAATCTTTTTGTACTGACTCAATAATGCAAAACATCAATAACAAAAGTTGTACCTAGAAACAATAGGGTGTCTAAGACTTTTGCACAGTACTGTATGTATCCATTCCCAGGCTCCTATTTTCCCTGGGCACATAATGGGAACATGATAGCGAGTCCTAGGTTCCACAAATCTACATATGTAATCACCCGTGGTCCTATTTTCCCCTTAAAATGGGGTATTAATGCTCATTAAAGGGGCTATCTGTTTACTAACACTGCCCTATCGTGCTCAATCTAATAGTTTTGGAGTCATGGAAAAATTTACTTAATGTGTGGTAACAGAATATGGGACTGGTCAACACAGGACCCTTGAACACAGGAATCTGGGAACATAAATACTATAATAGCTATGCTGCCTAAATCGTAGCAATGCTAACAATGCTAACACCAGTGTGAGAGTCAGTTTAAAAGATTAGGAGAATTAGAAAGAAAAACAGGAACGCAAAGACGCTCAAAGCCATTTTCATGAATCTGTCTCAGCTCCAGACCACTGAAGAAGTGATTAGCATATATGTGCCACTGATATAATTAGCACAGGCCAGGTTTTGATTAGAAGAGAGTGTTTGTGCTAATCGTCCAGCCTGAATTATAATCTCCGAGCACTCGCGGCTCGACTCGGCTGCATGATGCTGATTGTAATGACCCACGAGAGCCATTCTGCTGCTGGATGGAGAGAACCTGCGGGAGCCGTGAAGATCCACTCGAATCCATCAGCCCCATCCGGGCGCGTTTTTTTTTTAAATGAGTTTATGACCTTGTAAGCGTCGAGTAAATTTTTGAATCATTGAATAAGAAATAAGTTAATGTTTAACTAGCAGATTACTTAGTAAGCAATTCAAATTTAAGCAAAAATCATTAGAATTGTTATCGTGTTTTAGGTCGTACTATTATTTCGATTTTTTTTTATCAAATGCTCAGTTTTAAAATTTATTAAAATAGTTAATAAATAATAGTTAATAAAAAAAAGTTAATAAATTCTTAATTCCAAAAGTTAAAGAAAAAAAAAATTGGAAATAAGTGACATTGAGTTCATTTTTTTATTTTGTATTTTTCTAAAACTTTTTCTGATCGTCACACCAGCCACACACAGTTCACCACCTTGCCACCAGAGGACACCCTTCCCTGAATTGTTCAACTCTTCCACATCAGTTATGCTAATTTAGTGCACAAACATTAAAACATTATTTTCTTGCAAACAGAAAGCCTCGCCTTTCAGGTTTTTCCTCAGAAAGACTAACAAACATGGAGGACGAAGTGTTAGTGAAACATTAGACTTGTTCGTAAGCAATTATAATATAGCAAATATAGTAACTAGCACACAAGTCTTGATAGTTAGCCAATACTAGCTAAGAGAGAAGAACAGCGCTATGGTTACACTGTCAGTCATGTGAGACTTACTTTTTTTCCCCCATATCACCACAAAAGTGCTCCGTGTACCCTATTTGTTCGAATTAATACATACATGAGACCAGACTAAACATGGTGTGACATGTAAGATTTGTAGGAAAGTGAACAAAAAGGCTTTTTTTTTCAGATCTTGGATCTGGTTCAGATTTGTGTCAGAGTCCTAGTTGCGTGGCTAATTTTACACATCTCCCAACTGAGGGTGTCAGCGCAAGCTGGAATAAACACAGCTGCTAACACGGAAACAGAAATAGACTGCGCCTACAGTGAGAGGGTTTTTTTTTTTTTCCTGCTGAACAATCAGTTCCAGGTGTCATTCCAAAAACTGAAAAACAGCAGCATCAACAACAACAACAACAACACAGAGCGATTCGCAAAAACGCGTAATTTACTTTGTCAAGAGTGCCGCATTTGTGGATCCATTTGAATGTGTGAAATTTGTGACTCACTTCCTGTCACGTGACATTTGCGACGTCCCCTACACTTTGTGGAATTTTATCCAATTCGTAGTACCACAGATTTGTCAAGAAGAAAATGTTATGGTTACGAGCTACACCAGCAGGTGGAGACATTCCCTCTTGCACAAGCTGAGAGAACTACAATCAGTACTGGAAGAAGGCGAAAACAAGAGTCTGCCTAGCTTCTGTGATCATACGACAAGGATGAAGGACATCAGCCTGGCTTCAACCAGGAGCGGAAAGACTCTGAAAGTGGAGACTCTTTTTTTTAACTGTGGTTCAACTGAAATGTGGACTCGTCTGACCACAGAACAAGTTTCCACTGTCTTCCTCTTTGCATAATACAGTTTCAGGTTGAATTGCTTGATGCAGCGGTCGACTGTGTTAAGAGACAATGATTTTTCCAAAGTACTCCCGAACCCATGTGACCATGTCCATCATGGTAGTATGATGGTTTCTAAAACAGTACCACCTCAGGGCTCGATGGTCACACACATTCAGCAGCGGTTTCCACACACCGAGATTTCCCCTGACTCCCTGAATCTTTTCATCATATTACGAACTGTTGATGGTAAAAGACTGAAATTCTTTGCAGTCTTGTGCTGAGAAACTTTGTATTTGAACTGATTGACAATTCTCTCATGATGTTTGGCACATAGTGGTGAACCACGAAACATCCTTGCTTGCAAAGACTAAGCCTTTGGTTGAGGCTCCTTTTATACTTAATCTTGATGACCTGACCTGTTACCAGTTAAACTGCTAATTGTGGAATCGTCCAGAACAGTGTTTAATCTTGTATAACCACTTGTAACCATTTCACTCTTATTTTGCCTATGTCCCAACTTTTTTTGAGTGTGTTACAGGCATCAATTTCTAAATTTGTTCATATCTAACAAACAGAATGCTGAAAATCTTTTCTTTGTCCTTTTGGCTGGTTCAACTGAATTAAAAATGAAAGATTTCAGCTTTTATTACATATTTAGAAAGTACCCCAACTTTTCTGGAAATGGTTGTATTGTTTGTACATACTTGTACATGATTAAAGCATTCATAATGCACTTAAATTGCAACTCAAACACTATCCTAATTTTTACGAGTGCGAATACATACTACTTGATTAAAAGTCACTGTAAGTTCATTGAAATTTAAAAAGCATCCTTAATCAAATAGATATTTCTATTACATGCAGGTATTGTCTGCCAAGAGTATTTAAAGAAAGACTGTAAAATTGTATTAAGTACATTTTCATTCTCAAGTATTCCACTAAACCTACTTGGTTGAACTTTCTTCCAGTACTGACTGTAGTTCTGTGAACTCATGTGCCACCTGCTGGTGCACATTTGTGAATCTTTTTTTTTTTTCTACAGACATGAATGCTGTGATATGAATCAGACAAAAAAAATAAAAAATCTGCAAACAAACAAGAAATAGCCCACAAACTGACAGGAAGTGATCATTTAAATCATAGAACATGTTGTGAATAATAAGATATTTGTGGATCATGGTACACGTTTGTGGATTGTCTTCTGTGGGTTATTAAACTATTAAAGTCTGATAAGAAAAAAGAGCTTGATACTGATACAGACAGTGTAATTGTGTAACAGTCACATTTGCTAACTAATCCAAATGTTCAGCAAAAATCAGATTTGCTGACCCGAAAATATGAAACTCGCCGCTAGCGAAACAAACCTCCTGCATTCGGTTCCTTATTATTTGATGCCTTCCAGGACCATATGTCGAACTGCCTAGCAAGCATAGCTACCGAGCGACTGCAACACACTGAATTTATTATCACTTAACAGTCCAGAACAGCCCTAGCGGCATATCTGGTGCACTGATTAGTGTGATGGAGTGCAGCAGTGCCGGGCATACGGCCGCGGCTGGAGCGGGATAGTCACTCTCTGCTTCCAAATGGCCATTACGTGCCTTGTGGCCTGTGCAGCCGTTGCGTCTGACTTTACACACTGGCCCTTAATGATGTGTCCCATTGTCCCGCACTGTCACAGCTAATAAACTCCAGCTAGCACCGTGTACGTTAGTCGACTGCTAACATGCCTCGAGCGCGAGCAGATGCCCAAGCGGCGAACGGAAAATTGACAGGAATGGAATTCAGCAGGAAAAATAACGCGATCTTAACATGTGCGTTTTTAGCATAAAACTTTAGCATGAGGAGGATTGTTAGCATTCAGTCTGATTTATATTAATAATCCTTTAGGGTTACAATTTAAAGCCATAGTACTATATTTAAATGGACAATTTACAGATGCAGAATGAATAAATAAAATCAGAAACAGAATTCAATAAAATAAAATAAAAAAAATCTAATCCAAATCCAAAGATACAGACTCCTCCACAATTATTGGCACCCCTTGTAAAGATACAAGTAAAGTAAAAAGGGTTATGAGAAATTCACATTTTTGTGAATTAGCCTGATATCATATTGGGGAAAAAATGAGAAAAAGATAACCTTTAATGAAAGTAAAAATTTTTTACATCTTTTTTAACACTTTTTTAATAACTGGCACCCCTGTGTTTAATACTTTGTACAACCTCCCTTTGCCAATAAAACAGCACTTAGTCTTCTGCTATAACACATAATCTAACTTCTCCTATATGGTTCTTTTCAGTGCAGTCATCCTTATTTTACACTAAACCCACCTTGAGGATTTGTTCTCAAAAACTCAATTTATGATTCTTCTCACCATAGAAAACAGTTCCAGGCAAAGTCCCAGTAGCATCTAGCAAACCCCAGGTCATTGCATTTGTAGATGTTAGATGATGGAAAGGCTTTCTAAATAATCTGTTGCCATGGAGGTTTTGGAGACACCAGAATGATACTTTTTTCCCTGTAAGTCTCCAACAGTGATCCTTGGGCATTTTTTTTCTTTTTGCCTCTCTTACCATCCTTATGACTGTGCACGAGAGCAAAATAAACACAGGTCCTCATCCGGACAAGTTTGTCACAGTTCCAGTTGACTGGAACGTTTTATTTATTGCCTTAACTGTAGATATGAGCACTTGCAGGTGAGCAACTATTTTTTATAGCCGTTCCATGACTTATGAAGGTCAACACACTTTTCCCTTGTTTGAATTGTGTGTTTTCATGTTGAAGAATAACAACAGAATTTGACCATAGGGCTCACACATGGGGTTGGTGCTTCAAGGTCAGTTAGAGTGAGATCCGTTTCAGTTGTATTCTAGTCTTCGCAGTGCCCAGACGTTTGTTTTTGTGAAACCCTGCTGAAGTGCCTCATTACTGGAACAATGCGAGTGAGTTTGGAGCAACGGTATGCGATCAAATTCTGTGTAAAAATCAGTAAAAGTGCATCAGAAATGCTTGAAATATTGAAGAAAGGTTATGGCTACCCGATGAGCACCTGATCATGTAACAAGAGAGCTGAATCTCCCGAATAGACTGATGACAGTGTTCGAGTACGATCGTGAGACAAAACGTGCTGAATGGCCTCTTGAGCAAAGTCATTGTTCATCATCTTTTTTGATTCTCAAGGGATCGCCCAGGAAGAATTCATACCAGAAGGCCAAACAGTAAATTGAACATTTTACCTTGGAATTTTGGAGCGTTTGAGGATGAGGGTTTTCATGTGAGCTGTCAGATCGCCTCTTCATGAATCCTCCATCATGACAGCACACACAGAGTCACACTTCATTGGCTGTGAAAGGAATAACATCCCAGTCCTTCCTCATCCACCCTATAGCCCCGACTTGGCTCTGTGTGATTTCTTCCTGTTCCCCAAGATTAAAACACATCCCTGTGTGTAAGCCCTATGGAGTGTGGGAATTTCAAAACCACCTGCCTAATATTGTGTAGATCCAACTTGTGCCATCAAAACAGCTCTGACCCATCGAGTCATGGACTCCAAAAGACCTCTGAAGGTGTGCTGTGGTATCCAACACCAAGATATTAGCAGCAGATCCTGTATGTTCTAGGTTTAGGGTTGTGACCTGGGGCCTCCATGGATCTGATTTATTTGTCCAGTACACAAAACAACTGATGCTCAGTTGGATTGAAATCTAGGCAACTTGGAGGCCAAGTTAACACCTTGAACTCCTTGTCATTTTCCTGAACATTTTTTGCAGTTTAGCATTACACATCATCCTGCTGAAAGAGGCCACTGGCAGTAGGGAATACTGTCTCCATAAAGGGGTGTATGTGGTCTGCAACAATGTTTAGTTAGGTGTTGCATATCAAAGTAACATCCACATGAATGCCAAGACCCAAGGTTCCCCAGCAGAACATTGCCCCGAGCATCACACTGCCTCCTCCAGCTTGCCTTCTTCCCATAGTGCATCCTGGTGCCATCTCTTCCCCAGCTATCCACATGATGTGAAAGAAATTTTGATTCATCAGACCAGGACACCTTCTTCCATTGCTCCATGGTCCAGTTCTGATACTTACATGCTCATTGTACGTTTAATGGTGCAAATAACTAAAGACACAAATCTGAATTTTTCCAGGTCTGGAAAGTTTGTTCTGGAAAACTTACTAATTTCCTTACTTGTATTTTTAATATTCAAACAAATATGACATTCGTATTACTATAACATTTAAATGAACAGTAATCAGTGAACATGAACCTGACTGATAAATGCACAAACTGTGTGTGTGTGTTTATATGAGGAACTTCCAGGCTTCTAACCTGAGCTGATCAGCATCCCAGATGGTTTGCACACATCACGACAGTCATGCCGTGGTGCTAATTAGCAGCACCGCTCCAGGGAATGCTAACCGCCTCATGCACACATCATGTTTGGCCCTCATCCTTATGCGAGTGTTGCTCTGATACACTGTCACCACAACCATCCACATCTGCTCCCAATCAGGGATGTTACATATCTCATATGATAAGGAATTATTTTAGCCAGTTTTAACAGAACATACTGGAGAGGTAAAGTGGATGCTAAGTATGGCATAGGGGGTTATGCCTTGCTAATACTTCTGCCTAAAATTATTCATTTTCAGAGATGCTAACATCATTAACAAGATATCTCTAGCGAGCACTAGCAAGAACAAAGAGAATCTTCATGGGAACAGTGGTGATCAGTGATTGGTTGTTGGGAACAGTGGTGTTTAGTGATTGGTTGTTGAAAACAGTGGTGCTCAGTGATAGCTGGGAACAGTGGTGATCAGTGATCACTGATTGGTTGTTAAGAACAGTGTTGATCAGTGATTGGTTGTTGGGAACAGTTGTGATTAGTGATTGGTTGTTGGGAACAGTGGTGTTTAGTGATGAGCTGTTGGGAACAGTGGTGATCAGTCATGCATTGTTGCACAGAGTAGTAATCAGTTATTGGTTGTTGAGAACAGTGGTGATCAGTGTTTAGTTGTTGAGAACAGTGGTGATCAGTGATTGGTTCTTGGGAACAGTGGTGATCAGTGATTGGTTCTTGGGAACTGTGGTGATCAGTGATTGGTTGTTGAGAGCAGTGGTGATCAGTGATTGGTTGTTGGGGACAGTGGTGATTAAGGATAGTTGGGAACAGTGGTAATCAGCGATTAGTTGTTGAGAACAGTGCTGATCAGCAATAGCTTGGGAACAGTGGTGATCAGTAATTGATTTCTGAGAGCTGTGGTTATCAGTGATTGGTTGTTGAGAACAGTCGTGATCAGTGATTGGTTGTTGGGAACAGTGGTGATCAGTGATTGGTTGTTGAAAACAGTGGTGCTCAATGATAGCTGGGAACAGTGGTGATCAGTGATCACTGATTGGTTGTTCAGAACAGTGCTGATCAGTGATTGGTTGTTGGGAACAGTGGTGATTAGTGATTGGTTGTTGGGAACAGTGGTGTTTAGTGATGGGTTGTTGGGAACAGTGGTGATCAGTCATGCATTGTTGCACGGAGTAGTAATCAGTTATTGGTTGTTGAGAACAGTGGTGATCAGTGTTTAGTTGTTGAGAACAGTGCTGATCAGTGATTGGTTCTTGGGAACAGTGGTGATCAGTGATTGGTTCTTGGGTACTGTGGTGATCAGTGATTGGTTGTTGAGAGCAGTGGTGATCAGTGATTGGTTGTTGGGGACAGTGGCGATTAATGATAGTTGGAAACAGTGGTGATCAGCGATTAGTTGTTGAGAACAGTGCTGATCAGTAATAGCTTGGGAACAGTGCTGATCAGTAATAGCTTGGGAACAGTGGTGATCAGTAATTGATTTTTGAGAGCTGTGGTGATCAGTGATTGGTTGTTGAGAACAGTCGTGATCAGTGATTGGGTGTTGGGATCAGTGGTGATCAATAAATGATTTTTGAGAAGAGTGGTGATCAGTGATTGGTTGTTGAGAACAGTGTTGATCAGTGATAGTGGGAAGAGTGGTGTTCAGTGATTGGTCGTTGAGAACAGTGGTGATTGGTACTTGGTTCTGTCTAGTGTTGCGCTGTCTCCCCATCACCACAGCAACAGGACATGAATCATAAATCATTTTTCTTTTATTTTTGCGATCTAGTTTAATTTCTCATTTGCAATATTTATATTCATGCAGAATTCTGGAAGGTGCAAAGGACTTTAAGGGATCGATTTCCATAAACATTAGTTTAATAGTCTAAATGTCCATGGTTAGACTGACACTTCACAAGGGGTTCATTCTACAGGGTTTGTGAATCACTGCTATGTCTCCAGCAGCTAAGCATGGAAGCATGGAAGTGTGTCCTGCTTTGCCATGCTGTTCTTCCCAAACTCACCAGAGTTTCACCACAGGATGCTAATCTGATGCGCAGTGGGACTGGCTGAGTGCTATTTTGTCATTTCCACGCACTCTGGTTGGTGCCAGTTAGAAAGGGGGCCAGGCGGATTTTGGTGAGTGTCCCGTTTCATTCCTGGCGAGTGGGCGTCTGCCTGCTTTCTGTTGTTTTACGCTTGCTAAGGTTTGCTAAGTCAAATAAATCCAACCTATAAGTGCGATATATGTATGATTGCAGTATAGTGACAATAATCAATAATGTGCAAGTATATTGATATAGTAATTAGCGATCAAAAACAGCTAGATCATATTGTTAGCATGTCGGATGCTAGTTAGCTAGCTTGTGTGCATAAAGTTCTCCTAAAATCAAAAATCTCTTAGTGTTATGTTCCTGAACCCCCTTTTAAAGACCCTTGACCCCTAAATAAAAAGTATAAAAGTACATGTATTAGGCAAAAGTGTTTTAATTTCTATTCCATACTACAAGTACTTACAATATTTACAGTAACAAATAAAAAAAAGGGGGGGGAAAAGGAATCAATCAAACAAGCAATCGAAAGAAACATCATCCGTAAAGATTCATTTAAAAAACATTTCTTACAATAGAATCAGTGTAGAGTCTCGTACACCTCGATGTGACACCTAACACTGCACTCGCGTTCTGATTTCATTAACACTCTCTTTAGTTAATTGTTATTGATGCTTTCTCATATCCCCTCACGTCACAAAGAAAAAATTTGAACGATTTAAGCATACGCTATTTTATTTAGAGTGATTTAGAGGTAGGCTATGGCTAGGCGTATCAGTAGTGTTAAATTAGAGCCTCTGTGCTCAGTGAGACTCAAATTAAAAAACGATTAAGACAGATCAAGAATGCGAGGAAAATAATATCGTAGTGCAAAGACGGATTTAGGTTATTTTCTTTACAGGAGCGATTATTGTCGAGGTAACTCAAACTGTCATTTTAGTGTTAGGAATTTTTTATTGGAAAATATTTTTTTCTTTAGCTTAACCCCTAATCTTCTGTTTGGGTTCAAAATAGTGGGAAAAAAATCTAAAAAAAGAAAATAAAAGAAAAGCAGCTTAGGTTAAAAAAATAACTAATCATAAAAAAAAACATTAACATATTTTCTGGACTGTAAGAAGTGACAAATACGTTATAAATTGTAAAAAAAAAATTGTTTCCTTATTTTCTGCTCTAACATCATTCTAGCACATCCGTATTTCAGTATTTTTTAATAGTAGCTATGGTCGCTGTTACACCAGGAATTCTTGGAACAAAATTTTTTATTTATTCTCGAATGAAACATTAATGACCTGGAAAATAAAATCTGCAAGTTTATAGTGACACTTTTCCAGTCATACATTCATAGTAATTCAAAGTAAAATTCATGGTAAAAACGCAGTATATTTATGATGTCGTCCTTCTACACATCAGAAACAGGAATGCATGTACTGTATATACTGGGTTTTACGGTAACCACCAGGAAGGGAAAAATCTGCCGCTCATCTGTATTAGCTGAGATATAAATGCTAGCAACGTTCTTTCAAGCGTATACACTTGAAAAGTACCAGAAAAACTATGCAAGATACATAGCAACGCCACCTATTCACGTGCATATTGAGATTTTCAATGAGCTCCTGAGATGGGTCGTAGCATTTCGGAGGTAGAAGCAAAATTCGGATTTTCACATATGAGCATTTCTATAAGAATTCCGGCAAAACCTTACGGACTTACGACAGCGACAGCGGTGTGGCCGTAAAAAGATTCGGAGTAAACGTGAGCAGCGTCGGCTGGCGAGAATCTTTTCACGCGATAGGCGTGCAACACTGCGTCAAGTAACATCGGAGTTCAATGCCGGGGCCTCAACAAACATCAGCGTGAGGACTGTGCAACGTTCCCTCCAAGATCCTGTCGGGGACCTACCAAGGATTAACTGATGTCTGATGTTAGATTAGTGGAGAACACACTGACAGCTTTTCCTTCATATTAACAAACTCAGAACATTCTTCGTTTAATGTGATGAACAGCAAGGACACATGGCAAATCCTACTGAGAGCATGCGAGGTTTGTGGGAAGGGGGGGCGGGGCTTCCAGGGGGTTAATTAATCCTATGCAACTGCCAATTATTGCAGATTTGTACGTCAACTGATTAATCTGATGTTTTTATTAGGGGAAAAGAGTAGGGAAAAAATGAGTACTTTTGAGTTTTAATGCAAAAGGAGTTCATATGCAAATTGCGTGAAGGTTGCCACATCTTCAATCCAATTTAAGTTTTTTTTTTTTTTTTTTAATGATTTTTATCTTCACTTGTACTCACTAAAGTCATCTATGACTTTCAACTTTTGTGAAAATCGTATACTACAAGTTTGTACGAAAAAATAAAGAAAAGTAACAGGAAGCATTCTACGCCATCATCAAAGGGAGTCAAAAAACATCAGATGAAATAAACTGGTTACAAGAACAGCACGTATACAATGAAGTTGTCATTTCCAACGTGCGAATTCAGGCACATTTTAACGAATGAGAGTGAAAAGGTTGAATTTTCATTTTCGTTCGAATGATAGTTTATTCAATTTACAAACGTGCGAATGCTAGCCGTGTGTCTAATCCTAACCTTATTATGCGAATTATTCAAAATGTTTACAGCGCTGATGATTTGTCTAACTAGTCATAATTTCTCAGGAGGCTTTTTTGTATTTTGTCACAACTTAGTGTCCACTACTGAAAACATAAACAGCTGCAAAATAAATGTATTCAAACTGTAACTCAGAAGCAACTAAACTCAAAAAGGTCATTGTCATTTACATTCCCGTCCCTTATTTACACTTCCATCTGTACATATGGATTTCTGGAACTTCACTTTGTTTATATTGCTATTACACGAGCTCATTTTAGGTGTTTTAGGTGTTTTACTGTAAAATTTTACAACTATTGCTTCAAAATCTGACACGATTGCCCGAGTCAACAGGACGTAGCGTGGCTAATCTTAAACGTTCTAACAGTGGTGGCTGAAAATTGGTGTTATTGTGCAGTCGAGATGCAAATGTATGATGAGAGGATCGCTTTAATCAAGATTCTGAATGTTCTCCAAAACGTTCCCAAAGCCAAGTATCCCATTCTCCTGATTCTGAGATGGCCATTATTATTATTATTATTATTATTATTATTATTATTATTATTATTGCAAATTCGCTAATGTAGAAAAAAAACAAACTCAAGCGGTAAAATCAGTATTTCGTTAGTGAGGAAAAAAAAAAGAGATGGCATCGTTTGTATAAAGGAGCGTAAAAATTCAGATTGTCCATCTCGTGTTAGACGAGAGAACCCGCCCGGGTCTGAGCGGGAACCATGACCGGAACGGCGCCCATGCGCTCCAGTGCCGCCTGGCTCACGGCGTACGAGTGCGTACGGCTCGGCACGTGCATGTGGGCGGAGCCAGAAGGAGGTGGGGGCGTGGACGGCGGAGCTCGCTGACTCAGCGAACCGTTGCTGCGCGTCACGACGGGCGCAGAATTGGCGGTGACCACCAGAGTTTTGGGAGCTGGGAGAGTGTGGGAACCGTTCGCATAGGCTCCACCCCCTCCAGCACCACCAGTCCCACCCCCAGTTGTGAAGCTTTGCCCGTCGTAGCGAGTGTAGGAGTTAGCATCGTAGCTGGCTTTGGCGTTGTGCCAGTAGCGGCTGTTGTAGGTGTTGGTGGAGGTCAGGGTGTCGTTCTCCGAGGACGACGCGTCGGCCTGGAACGCCTTCACCGACGATGACCTCTTCGGGGGAAGATCGTCCTCTCTGAAAATATTTTCAGAAAATAAGAATGAAATTGATTTGCATTAAAAAAAATCAATAAGTGCTGGTGTTAGATTTTTGCCTTTGCAGAAAGAAATATATTTTTTATGAATCCATATTTTATTCCTCTGTCTATCAACGCTATTAAATGAGGGAGAAGTCAGACTCAGTGCTGTGATCTCAGATTAAAAAAAGGATTAAAACAAGATCAAGAAGGAGAGGAAAATAATACTGCGGTGCAAACAATGAGGATGATTTTCTTTTATGTGTCCACAAAGCAAGATACAAAGCAGCATTAGGGTCAGCTTTAATGTAAGGGATTTTTTTTCTGTTCAGTTTGCAAATCCGGATGGGGAAAAAAGAAACATTTGCATATGAAAGAAACTGGGACTCATTCTTAAATGAGTTGAAATGTGTTTAGTTACCAAGGATATTTATGGCACAGCTGATCAACTTCCGAAAAAGAGCTGAAAACAACAAAGAGGTGATTGAAATGGTAAAAGAGTGCCTTATAAGCATGGCAAGCGCTAAATCGTCCACTAATGCAAGTTAGCCACTGCTAAGAAACACACTAACTCTTCCTCCTTTTATAGGGCGCCATTACTTTTGTCCGGATTTCTCCCTAATCAGGGAAAGAGACTTACAAGGGCTAATAATTAGCGATCGATTGTGTAAAAATGGACCATAGACGAAAAAGAAGGAGAGGAAGAACCGTCTCTCACCTGATCTCGTTGGGGATGTCGTCGTCCTCGTAGCGGTTTTTGTTCCTCCAGTAGAAAAGCGTGACGATCACCAGCAGGGCGAAAATCACCGCCGCGAGGACGCCGGAGACGACGGTTCCAGCGATGAGACCGACGCTCTGGGGCTGAGCTGCTCATCACAGAGAGATGAAAATGAACGTGTGGAAGACGTACGGCGTCATATTATCAACGATATGATATTAGCAAGAAGACGAAAGCGATATCGTATACCGCGCCACTATGTTAGTGTTGCCTAATTAGTACAAAGCTATGTTAGAAAAACTGAATAATACGTAAGTTGTGTGTTACATCACTAATAACGTATAGCGTCCAGTGACGACGTATATATCAGTAGCTTTTGTACCATAGACAACTTGATTGCTCAAATAATCAGGAAAGATTTGGGATTGGATTTAAAAATATATACAGTCCTGTGCAAAAGTCTTAGACACCCTATTGTTTTTACGTAGAACTTTGGTTATTGATGCTTTATTGCATCAATAGATTTTATATTCCAGCAACAACAAATTGAAGTAAGTGTGACAGTCAAAGTCTCCAGAAGAGCTGTGGCAGATTCTCCAAGATGCTCAGTAAAACATACCAGCTAATTACTGTACAGTACAACGCAGAAGTCTTGGACACATGAAAAGACTCGCTGTAAAGCAAAGACGCCTTGGATGATAAAATAATGAAGATGTTTCTACATAAAATAAAACACTATAAAGTGCAGTAAACAGTAATATAGTAAAGGAAGTCCATATTTGGTACCTTTTTCCTAAACAGTGTTCCCAGATACAATCTGTACAGCAAGTAAATTATAAAAGCTTTTAAGTTTTACTGAGTGTCTTGGAGAATCTGCCACAGCTCTTCTGGAGACTTTGATGGTCACACTTACTTCTTTTTTTTTCGCATCAAAACCCAGCAGCTTTCATTATGTTTTCTGTCTGAAAAGTGGTCTGGTGTGTAAACATTTTTGTGTAACATTTAATTTTTTGTTGGAAAAGTAACATTTGGAAATATAAAATCTTTTTGTACTGACTCAATAATGCAGAACTAAACAAAACAAAACATCAATAATGAAAGTTGTACCTAAAAACAATAGGATGCCTAAGACTTTTACACAGGACTGTATACTTTATTATTTTTAAGTTTATCAGTCAGTTTAACTGAATTAACTTGTGTTTTTCAACCATACACTTTTTCAGAATTATTATTTTTTTGCTTCCAGACAATTAAAAAAAACAACCCCATTATAATAATAAAGCTTAAAAGGTTTTAAAGTTAAACAGTATTAGATGGACATCAAAATCAGCTGACACCCAAAATTTCGTTATCAGTAAAGATCTGGCGTTAATTAACGATGAGAATTGTTGGTGTTTGCCGAAATCAAGTCCTTTTCGAGAACAGACCGGACGTGACTCACGTGTCAAGACCTGTAGGTTGAGCTGACACGTGCTGGTGCCGATGGCGTTGGAGGCGGTGCACTGGTACACGCCCGACGTCCCTACGCTGATGTTCTTCAGACTCACTGTGCCCTGCGTCTGATCTGAGGATGACATCATCATCATCATCATCATCATCATCACCCCACACACACACACACACACACACAAATGATTATTGTGAGGAGAAAGAAACACCAATCATGTGATAATATCGGATTATGTTTCGGTAATGGTGTTCATAATAAATTAATAAAAATGTAAAAATAAAAAATGAAGAATTTATTTAAAGTGAAAGGAAAAGATATTTCCTTGGAAATAATAATAATAATAATAATAATAATAATAATAATAATAATAATAATAATAATAATAATAATAACATTCCTACTAAACCTACTAAAATTACTTACTTGGGTAAATAACTAAAACGTTTTTCTTAAATTAAAAAAAAAAAGTGTGTGTGTGTGTATTAAAGAAGCAATGATGAAATGATTATGAATATTATTACACTTTTATGATTAAAAAATTACTAAACAAATAAATAAATAAGCAAATGTTTAATGAGCATTATTATCATTACAAACACAGATAAATATCGAAATTCAAAAAATTGAAACAAAGGTGTTTTTTCCATATTTATAATAAGTGGCATTAAAATATATTTAAAAAAATACATAATAACAAAAAAAGCTTACAAGAAACTAAGATTTAGCTGTAAACAATCTGCGATGTGAATGAAAAGGTTCATGAGGTCTGACAAAATTACCAGATGAGTTTAAACTGCTATTCGATCTCTGGCCACTAGATGGTGGTACAGCATCAGTAAAGACCCCTCAACATGCTTCTGTATCATCATCATGTACATGAAATAATCTTTTTTTAAAAATGACCAGAATCAGTACAATGGAACAATTTTTTCTTTACTATTTTATTTAATAATCATATTTATAACACACACACACACACACACACACACACACTACCTAGTATGGCACCGAGAGGGAGTTTGGGCACGGAGTCCAGTTTCTCCCAGGAGTATGTTGGTGTCGGGATTCCCTCTTCAGAACCACAAAGCAGCGTGATGTCACTGCCGATCTCGAGAGTACCCTGAATACGACACATGGGCAAAGATGGAGGGACTACAGACAGAGAGAGAGAGAGAGAGAGAGAGAGAGAGAGAGTTATTAAGGCTGCCAGTAGATGGAAGCATCCTACCATTTATTTTCCCGCAGTCCACTTGGGCACATTCTTTCATCATTGGTTATCCTTTCTAGGATTTGTAGCACAGCACTGAAGTGTTTGCTTGCATGTTTTTCACTCATGAGCTTGTGTCAAGAGACAAACATCTGAATGCAGTGTTTAATCTTTTTTTTTCTTTTTTTTTTTTTTTAAGCTATTGAAGTAATCCTTGTTTTCCGCAGACGTGTGACCAGCGTGCCTCACAGGCAGGGTCTGAGTGAAGCTCATTACATTGTTTTTTTCTGTCATTCTAGCTACCACAGTGACACATGACACCATATGCCTGTTGCATATATACACCGATCAGGCATAACCTTATGACCACCTCCTACACTCATTCTCTACACTCATCGTCCATTTTCTCAGCTCCACTTCCCATATAGCTGCACTTTGTACTTCTACAATTACAGACTGTAGTCCATCTGTTTCTCTACATACTTTGTT
>JAOVVH010000059.1:6358433-6376501 GCA_028566435.1 Scorpiodoras heckelii | reverse complement strand
CTCACACACACACACACACACACACACACACACACACACACACACACACTGCAGTTTGTCTCAATAATAAAATTTCTTCAGTGGGATTTTTTTCACTCAGGGCTCCACACTGACACTGCATTCAAGCGCATTATGAAAAATGAACCAACTCCAGTTCCTCTGTGAGTGTGTGTGTGTGTGTGTGTGTGTGTGTGTGTGTGTGTGTGTGTGTTTGTTTTTGTATGTGTGTGTTTCTTTCTATATTTAGCCCAAGACCACAAACCAGAGATAATCCCATCTATTTCATCTATGTAATTTGATAATAATAATAATAATATAATAATAATGATTAGAATTATAATATGGTTGTAATCCTTAATGATTGACTATATTTATATTTATATATTAAAGAATATATATAAAAAAGTGAATGCTTTTTGTGCAGATCTTTTTAACTAATTACGAACCTGATATCCCGAAAAGTTGGGACACTTTCTCAAAATGCAATAAAAACTTCGTAATGATCAGTTGAACTGACAGCAGGTGAGGTCATCAAGACTGAGTATGAAAGAAGCCTCCACCAAAGGCTCAGTCTTTGTAAGCATGGATGGGTCGTGGTTCTCCACTTCGTGCCAAACTTCATGAGAGAATCGTCAGTCAGTCCAAATACAACATTTCTCAGTGCAAGATTGCAAAGAAGTTTGGTCTTTCACCATCTACAGTTCATGATATCATGAAAAGATTCAGGGAGTCAGGGGAAATCTGGATACATAAAGGTCGAGGGTGGAAACTGCTGCTGAGTGTGCGTGACCACTGAGCCCTCAGGCGGTATTGTCCGAAAAACCGTCATGCTACCATGATGGACATAGTCACACGGGCTCAGGAGTACTTTAGAAAACCATTGTCACTTAGCACAGTCCAAACTTTACTGCATTTTTACTGCAGAAGTGTCCCAGCATTTCTGGAAATGGGGTTTGTAAATGTAAAGTCTTTTCAAAGTTGGTTTAGATGTTGCCTCACTGTCACTCAAAACTAGATTTGCATTTCCTAAAGGAAATACATAGTGCTTGAAAAGTGCCGAAAAGCGCACGTGACCTATGGGGTACTGTTAGTGGGCGTGGTCAGTGATGTGGGGGCAGGTGGCTCCATTCATTCCTATTAGAAATTTGTATATTTTAAACTTGGATTTTTTGAAAACAATAAATCGGATCAACTCAAAAAATACATAGCACACCAAACAGTACCATTGTCTACGCAACGGTGTTTGAATGGTGTCTGTACTTTAAGCGGTTCGGGCTGTATTAATCGCAGCAATGTGTTGAAGAATAAGAACAATTATAAGAAGAAGTATGAGGGATAACAATTCTACACACATTTCCTCAAAGGGGCATCTCCACCAACTCTGCCTTGAAATTGTTAGCAAATATTAGGAAAAATTGTTTACTAAAATAAATCAACCACAACATACATTTATACATTTATCTATAGACTTTTAACCATAAATATTTCAGAATTGTTGTTTGTCCTGGAAAAACTAAACACGATTTATTCGATTATATAATTTTTTTCTTTTTTCTTTTTTTTAAGTAACATCAATGTTTTATTTAGCAAACACTAGCTTGACTTCTTTATACGTCAACATATTAATATGTAGTACGCAAACAAAAGTGGCTGTTATTAATATTATAGTGACACCCCTTCAGAGAGGTCAGAGGTCAAGGTCACGGCTGTGGTACTTAACAGCTAGACTGCTGATATGTGCACTTCCTGCTGAGCTGCCAGGAGCGAGTGAGAAACTCGACGTCATTCGCGCTAATTAGCTTCGCTTCGTTGTTAAGAAGAAGTGCTCGTTAGTGACAGTGAGCGAGCCGAAAGCCCTCGGTCGCCTCTGTCGCTGCCGGGTCGAGTCGAGCCCCCCTCGGGGACATTAATGAAGAGATTTAGGTAATTATAGAGATGTTTGGGCAGGGTAATCAGGAGCTTCGCCAAGCTCAGGCATTAAAGTTGTGCAATTACATTCAGCAGGGTTTTACTGCATAGTCGCACTTTGAGCTGATACGAGTTTAGAAAATAATCTAAGCTTTCAAATTCGTCCATCTTAAGTGATAACTTCATTTATAGAAAATGACAGGAAATCAATTTTGCAAATATTTTGTAAACACGACTGTATTTTGTAAAAAAAAAATAAAAATAAGAAAAGAAAAAATATTTTGCAACTTTAAGCTAGCAAGCAACCTGCTATCAGTTAGTTTAAGCAATAAAAAACACTTCTAGGCATTTTTTAAGAAGGTTTTTTATGTATTTTGTATATTTTAAAGCTAAATCCTTGTAATTGTATCAGCTAGCTTAGAATGCAGTCTTATTATAAATATAAAATAAAATAATTAAAATATATCTTAATGTAATTGATCACCTGGAAATTTGCTTTGATGGTTGCTACACTTTTCATGCAATAATTGCGGATTTAAAAAAAAAACTTCACATGATTAAAGTTTTAATTTAAAGAAACAATTTAAATTAGTTTTAATCAACTTCAATATTTATATGAAATTTTGGTAAAACTCAAACTACTTCAAATTATAAATTAGTAATAAATTAATGATTTATAACAGAATTGTAATTAAATATTTGAATAAGTAAATATGTGAGTAACTGACACTAACAACTCAAGCAAAAATGAGAGTCAATGTAAACATAAGAAGTCAGAGTTACGTGATAGTTACACATATTGGGGGCGGAGATTGTCTAAAACTAAAATTTGTCTAAAAATAAAAAAAAATACATTCAAAATGTAAATATATTCTGAAACACTATGGAATGTCACTCGAGACCAGCGTTAAATACATAAAAAAAATAATACCAATATTAATTCTTTAATAATATTGTGTCTTTAAGGAATATGAAAAGGAGACATGTTCTTAACAGAGACATCGCTGAAAGGTAAAAACCTTTTCACTCCTTCCAATAGGTATAATAACCCCAGATTATTTGCGTTGACTGCTGTATAGCTGTAGAGCAAATAAAATGTAGCAACTTGTGAACATCCAACATTTCACAGGGCTTCCCTTCATATAGTCAGTGGATTTCCCCAAAAGCCACCTTGCAGCTCTCTTCTGTCAGTCAGATGGCGCAGATGCCAGAGAGATTGATGGATGGCAAGTTAGACAGAAAAAGAGGTCAGAAACTGACACGGTGACCTCAGTAGTTTCATAACTGGATGTACATTTGTCTGATATTCTGCTTCAACTACATAGACTATGTGTCAGTTGTCCTAAACGTGTTATGCTAAGGCAAGATACTACGTTTCAGGTTGCCTCAAATCATTGCCAGCTGGCTAATTGTTACATTAAGCTACCCGGCAAGCTCAGGTTCAAGTGTCAAGCTAGCTAGCGTGGGTTTGAGCAAAATATAAGAGAAACGTACATTAAATTACATCATGGATGGATAATGCCATCTAGTGTCATCATTTCCTAGCTATTACATCATTAATTAATGTCTGTGTGTATTTTAATACTGGAGAATGTACATTAATTCCACTTTATGATAATTATTTAAAAGACTGCTCGATTTATATAAACGGATTTATATTATCTTCTAGTTCAGGGGTAGCCTAACACTGCCATTCCTATATATAGTGTTACTGATATACAGCACCGTGCATTACAGAAAGGTTTTGTTGTCATCGGCTGTAGTTTTGCACCCTGTCACATTCAGAGCACAGGGATGTCAGCACACATCACACCTTCTTATATTTTATGTACAGTCTGTCAGATATTCATTATAGGCAGACTTTTTAACGTCTAAAAATGGTTTAAATTATAGGTTAAATTAGATTTTTTTTTTTTAAATGTAGACCTTTGCGTGTAAAAATATGTTGCATGCCACTGTTGTTTTTTGGTTTAAAGGCTAGTGTTTATTGTGTACATAAGTCCATGTCAGGCATTTTTACTCGAGAAAAATCTGGCAACTTCGGAGATGAAACTAGACGAGCCTGATTTTAATTATCTGAACACAGAGCCCAGAAAATGAAAAGGCTTAAGCATGCGTGTATGCTGACTCAGAATACGAGGAACTTTCCCTGTGTAAATATCAACATAATATTTGCCCACTGAACCAAAAACAAACCAGAATTGAAAGGATGTCAGTGTGATTAAGTGGTGAGAAAAGTGGCACAACCTTGGAGAATAAGCACATCATTAGAGGCGATTGTTCGAATCACACAAAGGAAAAAACGGTACATTATATCTCAAGAAGTTCGTCTCATCGTTGCGTCAGATTCATTTTAATGTTTTTCATCGGATGTTTTGTAGATGCTGGACTGGCGAGACAATTATAGTTTTTTTCTCTCATTACATTTCTGTACTTTTTAATGAATGCCAACATCTCTTAAATCTAATTGTTCATATGGTAAATGTGTGTGTGTGTCTGTGTGTGTTTTGTGTGTGTGTATTCAGAGGAACAGCTGCATTAATTAGTGCAGAAAATAGCTTGAATGTTGTGCTCGAAGTTAAACAGAGACAGAGGGAGGTGTCTGTGTGTGTACCATGGTTTTATATCCTTGTAGGGACCAAATGTCCCCACAAGATGGGAATATCTGATACATTTTGACCTTGTCATTTTGCAGGTCCCCATAAGGAAAGTGGGGTTTTGGTTGTCATTTTTAAAAAAACAAAAGCGCTAAAAAGTTGGCTTTTCATTACTGAGGGTTAGGGCTAGCATTAATTAGCTGTATTAATAATTATGTCAATGGAAGGTCCTCATAAGTATAGCATGACGCGACTGTGTGTGTTTGTGTGTGTGTGTGTAGCCATGTATAAAAGCAAATCAAACAGGAATGGCGGAAACCATGCACTCGCTCTTTGCTCTTAGCTGGCAGGACATGGACTCGAACCTCAATAATGCAGCTGCAAATCACAGCTATATATTAACGTTCTAATACGTCACTGTTTCTATAGTAACAGCTCATTCACAGGGACTCGTACGGCGGACGCTCCACTAATAATAAACTAATTTCAGTGTTGATACGGTGTTTTCGCCATGGAAAGGGGATGTTTATTTAACATATATGGAAGGAGTCTCCAGTGTCAGCGCTCTGTTTGCGTTTTTTACGGTTTCTGCGTAAGAAGCTATGTCGTTTTTGAAATTTTTTTAATTTTTGTCTTATGAACTTCAAGAGGGAAAAAAAGAGAGGCTGGTAAGGGTAAGAGTGTTTATAGCTACTATAATGTACCCAAGTGGAACTAACTTGTTCATAGAACATTAATTATGACTATAAATGAATAAAAAGTAGATTGTGTTGTTACAATAAATTGCAGTTTGTGATTATTGACAAATTATTGTGGTGTAAGAAGAATAAAAAAAACTTGGGGACATGCACTTAGAGGAAAATAATCAACTTCGGCTTGGTAACATTTGCAAAAGGTACTTAATGTGCAATGGTATTGCAAATACAATTCAATTATCATATTTTATGTATTTCATACAGTGTATCGTGCCATTTGTTCAGATTTCACCCGTCATCTGTGTTCAATACAATGAGTGCACAAGTTTGTGCCCCCACGTTAAATTTCTACTGAAAGTTCTACCAAGACAAATAATTGCAAAATGACTCAAAAATTCAAAGTGGGTGTGTTCAGGGACATGGTGACAATTGCAAAAACATAAATCAAGATCAAAATAGCTTGAAAAGAACAAAGTAAAAGTGACCTCAATGAAAGATGAATCCAACATATTCAATGAAAACTGAAATTTCTATATGTTCAATTTCTTATTTCGATTATGTATAATGTAAGGCGTTTTAGCTTCACGGTAGCACATAATGTGTAGCTTGTTACCTGCTCGGGTTGGTTGGCGTTGGCCAGCGGCGTCACCATCCAGATGATGTACAAATTGTTGAGGGCGGCGCTGGTGGTGAAGGTGCAGGGCAAAATGGCCGCTTGGCCTCTGGCCACCTGCACACTGCTCTGGCTGACCGTCACCTCCAGCGAGCGCACACACACTGTGGGAGAACACACACACACACACACACACACATTAGCCACATTACCGGAGGAATCTGGCTAGCGTTACACGCGGTCTGTCCTCACTCATCCATCCATTTGCTCAGTCTTTCCACTATCACTTGGCTTTGGTTTAATCCCATCTGTGAATTTATTCAGCTCATTTCTCTAATCCTTTACTAATCTAAGTGTCAAACCACAAACTGTCATTATACACCCTTTTAAAAAAAGACTTTAGGTATTATTCGGTTGAACCCTTAGTTCTTCTGTGAACGATCCTAGAACAAAGTGTTTACCAATCAGATAGGGTTTTAGGGGGAGGAGCTAAGAACCCTTCGTCATCCAATCTGTTATTTAGATCCTGGGCACACTCTTAAGCCCCGGTCGTGCTAAACTTTCTTGAGCAAAATTGTAAGTGCTCATTTAAACAGAATCACCCAAATTTAGTGAACTTTAACACATGGTTTCGTGTTTAGCTAAGTTGAAAGGGGCGGGGCTTTGTAGCAGTACTCTAGATCGAAAAATGGTGCTAGTTGTAGCCATACGTAAGCAAGACATTTTATAGAACACATGCTGAGTGGATTATAAAACGGTACATATACAGAAAGCGGCATTGTTTTTGTTTGTTTGTTTGTTTTACTTGTTATGGTTGGCGAGTTAGTCGACTTGCTAACAACTGGGTTGGCAAGCAAAGTAAATTCTAATAAATTGACAATACATTTGCAATACACAAAACTTTTTGTATTTATAGGATTTTATTTAATTACCCTTTTCTTTTTCATAGCCCCTCCCCCTTCTCCTCCGAAGCAAAAAAGTAAAGCTGGTAATACTCTCCAATGTTTTGTCATTTGCACCACAAAGGCTAAGGTGCTAACTTACTACAAAGCTTCTAAGTGCACCAGAACGGTGACTGTCTGCATCGCCAACCTTTCGGCCCCTCCTTTCGGCCCCGCCTATTTCGCAGAGCGTCAGGTACTGCGAATCACCACGGCTTTAGGGTTCTTTAAGTGTTCAACCTTTATGGGTTCTAAATGTAGTCAAATTGTCTTGATAGTCTTGAGGTTCTTTAAAGTTTCTAAATTGAGATACAGTACAAGTTGTTCATCACGTACCAAACGACACTGTGTTAAAAGCCTTGGAAGAATTTCACATTTTTGTAGCTTTATTTTTTGAAAACAAACAAAAACACCCCAACAAAGCTAATGTTTGGAGTACGGTTGGTTGTGATGTTCGGTGGTGAGTTCAGGTGCATCTTATAGAGCAGAAGAATCAGTAATAATCAGCATGACAAACACACGTGCGCGCAGGAAAAACGTAATCAACAGGCAAAGCAAAACGCAAACACGGCCTGTTTCCGTACCTCCTAAACTCATTAGCTTTTAAATCGGGTTACCTGCTCGGACAAGACGCGTGTTATTCAGGGGAAGTAATTATATCTGGATGTGTATTTAAGTCCAACTGATCGTAACTCATCCCCGTAACAACGTCAGCCATTCGGCCCGTTAGCAGGTAGCTGGATTGAATTAACGACAAACAGAATCACACGATAAGCATCCGCCCAATCGTGGAGCGGGACGTCTCGGATCCTGAGGACCAGACTGCTTGTGATTCAGTCCTGGTCCTGCTTTGGGTAATGCTTCCTTTTTCTCTTTCTCTCAGCACTTTGGAAACATCACTCGAGCCATGTGTGCCAAATTCATTATTTCTACAAATTGGCAAAGTGTCCGCAAATATGAGCAACTGTCCTTGAGAATCCCTTAGTTGAGGATATTGGAGAGCTGCTAAACACTCGTGGTTTTTTTTTTATTTATTTATTTATTTAATAACAATGGTGTAGTTTGGACTCAGACCTGCTTATTAACGAGGGGAAAATTAGCATTTGTTGTGTTCATTGAATAAATATACTGAAGGGATATGAAATTTGGTCTTTTGTCAGTAAAAGAGCATAGATGCAGTGTGTGTGTGTGTGTGTGTGTGTTTGTGTTATATGTTTTTATATCTTTGTGGGAACCAAATGTCCCCATTAAGGTAAGAATATCTAATATTTTGACTTTGTGGGGACATTTTGCAGGTGCCCAGTGGGTTTTTTGTTGTAGTATTTGTGTATGTGGGTGGGGAAGGTTTTTGAAGTCTTTTATGCATACAACTTGGTCAGAGATGGAGGGGAAAAAAGAAGAATGCATATTTACAGCCACCTGAATTTGGAACAGAGAGAGAAAAAGAGAGAGAGAGAGAGAGAGAGAGAGAGAGAGTCAAAGGTCTCCATACTGAAGGCTGTGTCCCACATCACAGCTCCGGTTTTGCTAGTGAGGGAACAACAGTGAGAGAGAGAGAGAGAGAGAAAAAGAGAGAGAGAGAGAGATTTGGATCTGCCCCTGTGAGCATTTCAACCCACTGAAACGTACGAGAAAAGACAGAAATAAAGCGAGACAGCGTGTGATCTATACACCAGGGTGCAAAACTCTGAGCCAAATACCAACCACTATTTTTGTTTTCTTACTTTTCAGGTCCTGGTGCACCATTTTTACTGAGGTGGGACCATGACGAGTGCTTTCATCACACACACACACACACACACACACACTTTTGCACTGTGTGTATGTGTGTGACATGATGTAATTCTCCTCAAACATACTGTAATTACCAGGACCTCACTTTACTCCCAGGATTGTACTGTGTGCATCGCTGAAGTGCCAGAGTTTGTATGTGTAAACTCCTTCGTCCTAAGGACGATGACGGTTTTACCTCCGACGCTGGAGACTCCTTCCATAACTGTTAACAAACATCTCCGTCACGTATTAAAACAAGCACACTGATTAATGAAAGCTGTGATTTATTTAACTCTGCCGTTTTCTGCTCTGAGCTTGTTGCCTTTAATGATGGTTTGTGGGCGTGGCTAAATATATACAGTAAATGTGCCACAAGGGTGCTTTTTGTTCAGCATATACATGTAAGGGTTAAGAAAATAACTCAAGCTTTTATAAAGCTTTTATAAACCCCCGGAACTGGATTCACAAAACTGGCCAATCAGGTTGCAGCTCTGTTAAAGCAGCTTGTGGGTTTTTTCTCCTCCCTCAGGCTTTGTACTTTTTCTTCTATTCGCTAAAGACCTGCCATCCTTTTTCACGCTATTACGATATTTATAGAAGATCTTTGGAAATGTGATGCTAGGTTTCTTTCTTCGAGCGTGTTCTCGCAAATCCTTGCTTTTGGCAGACTCGCCTCGTTCTCCAGGTGGATTTGGCATCTAACCATGCCATGCTTGGCTAAGGAACCGTATTGTCAGGGTAAAAAAATAAAGCTCTTGCCCAGGGCATCTCCACACACACACACACACACACACACACACACACACACACACACACACACACACACACACAAACCCTCCCCCATTGATGCGGCGCCTCCCTCACAGCTTGGTTGGATTTTTCTAGCCAAGACACGACGTGATGCTGGACTTTCTGGGTCTCCCAGTAGAGTAAAGATCATCATCATCATCATCATCATCATCATCATCATCATCATCAGGATGGGGATATCAGGAAAAGCGTCAGATAATGCTAATCACCTCACACATGTCGTTTATGGCTAATCGAATAAAGTCTGGCATGCTAGTTGTGTATATAGATCATACTAATGTCTGTACATCAAGGCTATCCGTTTGGCAGCCATCTTGGCGACTTTCCTGGACAATAATTCCCGATGTTCTCCATGGGAAAGCAGCTACTTCTGTATATGTCGCGAGAGTAGATCTGTAGATGTAAATGACAAGCACATGTGGCGGGCTCAGAGGAAATGCCACAGAAGATACCAGAGAAGCCTCCTGACACTTTCAGGGCGCAAAGGTCAGAGGGTGCTGACTTGCACCTAGCCGAGTGAAGGGTACGATTAACGAGGCGAGATCCTTCTCCGTCTGACGGCTATTTTAGTCTTTTAACCGTCAGACGAGGGAGGTGAACAGTAGCAGAGCAAAGACGAAGTCAAGGTGACATAAATACGTAAATAAACGGATTGGAGAAAGTGTCGCTCTGCACACGGTGTTAATTTCTGTCTCACTCTCTGTCTCACTGATCTTAATGTCGACTTTCTGAATACGATTCACTTGTATGCATTCATGGCCAAAAAAAGGGAAAGCAGGGAAGCACCCTGGACAGGTCACCAGTGCATCACAGGGCAAACACAGTCACACACACCTAGGGGCAATTTACTATCTCCAAACTGTATGTCTTTGGACTGTGGGAGGAAACTAATACAGACCCAGGAGGAACTTGGGGCTGCTGCTGCTGCTGATGATGATGATAATGATGAAGATACAGTCTGTTATTTCTATAGAGCTGATGACGATGATGACAATGATGATGATGATGATGATGATACAGACTGTTATCTCTATAGACCTGATAATGATGATGATGAAGAAGATGATGATGATCATGATGATGAAGATACAGTCTGTTATTTCTATAGAGCTGATGATGATAATGATGATGATGATACACACTGCTATCTCTATATACCTGATGATGATGATGATGATGATGATGATGATATAGTCTGTTATCTCTATAGAGCTGATGGTGATGATGATGACGATGATGATGATGATGATGACAATGATGATATAGTCTGTTATCTCTATAGAGCTGATGGTGGTGGTGATGATGATTATGATGATGGTGATGATGATGATGATGATGATGGTGATGATACACACTGCTATCTCTATATACCTGATGATGATGATGATGATGATGAGGACAATGATGATGATATAGTCTGTTATCTCTATAGAGCTGATGGTGATGATGATGATGACGATGATGATGATGATGATGACAATGATGATATAGTCTGTTATCTCTATAGAGCTGATGGTGGTGGTGATGATGATTATGATGGTGGTGATGATGATGATGATGATGATGACGACAATGATAACGATGATGATGATGCACCCTGTTACCTCTCAGATAATGAACAACATAACTATAGTCTTGTGCTGTAGAACTGCATGCTGAGACGTCCGGGACGTTCTAACGGTTTACTGAGGTGTTCTCTGTCCACTGAGCTCAGCACGGGAGATTTTTTTATTGGCTCCTGTTCATTTTAGCAAGAAGCTCCATCACTGCGTGACCTACATGAATTGCTTGTAGATGGTGTGGGATGGCAGAAATGGTGTGACGAGAACTTTCAAAATGAAGGCAGATAAATCAGAAAAATTGGCTATACTCGCATCGTAGTAAGAAGAAGAAGAAGAAGAAGAAGGAGAAGGAGAAGAAGAAGAAGAAGCAGACAGGGTTCCGTAGGTGCTAACCCGACAGCAGGAGCGGTCCTGCGTTTCTCTGCAGCGAGCAGATCGATGGCAGCTGATGAGCAACGGCACGGCAGATAAAAGTGCGATCGATTGATGAGAGGGAATCCCGGAGGAGGTGAAGAGGAGGATGAGCGAGACACGGATACTCGGATTCACTTCCATCACGACAGCAATCGTTTATCCCTATGCTCACACACACACACACACACATGCACACACACACACCATAGAACTGAGCAGCTGTAAATCCTCTTCACACAGCGCTCTGCCATTCACACAGGAAGTGTTGCTTAATTGTCTATAACAGCAGCTCTGTCAGTATTGCAGCTGCCAATCACAGGTTAACTTTAATTCTATTGCGTTAAGGTTTCTATAGCAACGGCGCATTCACAGGGCTTGTATGACAGATGGTCTACGTACAAGTATTTGAAAAAAAGGAAAGGAGTCTCCAGTGGCAAATATGGCGACATCTTCAGGACAGAGCAATTTTCACTTTTTTTAAATTTATTTATTTATTTTTTTGCTTTTTTTTGTTTTATTAACCGCTTCAAGAGTGAAAAGAGGGATGCTGGTGAAGGAAGAATTGTTTGTAGCTGCTATAATGTAAGGGAGAACATGTTTCCTGGGTGTACCCAGATATCAAATGTAACTATAAATGGATAAAAAAAAGTACGACATCATGTTCTTGGATAAAAAATTTTTTTTTGAAAAATACTCAATTCAGTTATTTTCCTGTAACAGCACATTCTGCTGTGTTATTCCTTATATATTAACATGGAGCTGTTATTAACCGTTTTCCTATTATATATATAAATTTCAGCCATATAAAACAGTGCAGATATAACAGTTTGGAAATGGCTCGAGAGCTCATCTGCATAATCATTTGCATAATATTATGACATCACTTATCAGCATCAGTAACGCAACACAACAAGGCCAACGCGATAAGGAAAAGTCGCTGCTTTTCACATAGCAGCCTGTAACGAGGTCCTCCTTCGAGATCCTGATTCGGTGGAGAAAATTAGAGGAGAAGTCAATTTTCCTGGGTGAAAATTAATTTTGGCTCCTCGCCTCGTCCTCCACCGTCATCCCGACCCGCGTAATAATGCGTAATTGTGATCGATTCAGCACTTTCCTCCCCCTCTCAGTGAGCCGTTCCTCGTCACAGAGCTGACTTTAATATTGGAACATTATGCCTCATACATATTTATGATCTGGACTTGATGTGAAGATTTGAAGTGTTTTGGACATTCAGGAATGAATTATGCTAATTTTCAGGATTCGGTATTGCTTTCTTCGATATATTCCATCTGAGATGAGGTTTTTTGTTGTTTTTTTGTTGTTTTTTTACATGAACAGAAAATGAAGGGGGGGAAAAAAAAGTCCCGAAATGATTTCATTGCATTCACTATTGTTCTTATTGTTTCTGGCAAAGACAAATCTTTTTCAAAGTTTTCTTATTAATCCATTCTAAATCTTTAAAAATAATACTTTGTATTTATTTATGCTTTTATTCACCTTTTAGTAGCAATAAAAAAAATTCTCATAGTTTGTACTTTAAAAAATAATAATAATATTAATATTTAATTTAATATAAAATAATTATTGCTGTCACATGCTTCAAAAATTATAAAAAAAAAAATTTAATTAAAGTGTGTCCTGGGAGCATTATACTCCCGTATCAATTGTTCAAAAGAAATAAAGTTCGAGTTGATTTAGAGGTTAGCTAATGACACCACACCCCTCACTGCCCACATCGCAAAGGTCTCATCCATCATCGATGGGACGAATTGGATTTTCTAATTTTAGAAAAATTTTTAATCTGCGTTAAAATTTTTAGTGGCGTTAATTATTTTAATCGTGATCAATTCTTTAACGCGTTAACGCGTTCGTTAATGCGTTAATTTGACAGCACTAAAAATAATAATCTTCTAGTATTTCAGCCATATTAAACTGTGCTCATGAAACAGTTCGGAAATGGCCAGAGAGCTCATTTGCATGATATTATGGCATCACTTTATTGCGCCACATCAGTAACACAACACAACAAGGCTAATATGATGAGAACGTTATGTTTTTTTTTTCCATTTATGCATTTATTTACCTTGTAGTTGCAATAAAAAAATAAAAACTTAAAATTCATAAATGTTTCGTCTTTTTTAATGATACAAAAAAGAAAGCTTTTTTAAAAGTTTTATATGCTTTATTAATTGCCATTTATTGTTTTTAGTTTTTCTGTCATATTGTTTTTAGCTTTGTTTATGTTTTATAATTTTTATGTACAGCACTTTGTTACAGCTGTCGTTGTTTTTAAAGTGCTTTATAAATAAAGTTGAGTTGAGTTGAGTAGAAACTCCTTATGTAAATGTTACCCCGAAGAGAATGTCACTATATCAGTGACCAATCAGAATCCAGGACTGTACATGATTAATAATTGAATACTGTATTCATGTATAATCCCAGCTCAGTCAAGTGGTTAATTATTCCGCTCATCATTCGCGGTCCAATTAAACTACACAAATGTAGAGAAATCGGAAAAACACATCTGACTCCGTCACGAACTTGTGTGAACGTTTCTGCTTTTCTTTCTGCTCCAAATTGGTGAAACTGGCATTTCTACATGCGTCGAAAAACAACAAAAGCGTCACGGTGCCGTTGTTATTTTTCGGCCCATTCCAAATGGTTCAGAATCATACAAAAAAAAAAACCTTTAGATCCAAACTCATAGCTGAGGAGAAACATTAAGCGATCCTTTGAGCTTCGGTGATGGAAATAGAATAGCGCATGGAGAACACGAGTCGGGTAATTACGGCATGAATAGAGTCATTCTGTGTGGAGTCGCTGGCTTGGGGCGAGAGATCAGGATGAAAAGCTGAAAGAGAGAGCGAGAGACTGAGACTGAGACAGAGAGAGAGAGAGAGAGAGAGAGAGAGCAGGCGGATGGAATTGCTTGTCTGGTTAGGGAGGGCAGGATGGAAGGGTCTGGGATCTGGATAAAAGACGAGCAGAGCTCCTACGTGTAGCGTGAAGGTGAATGAAGAGATGTCAGATGATGCAAATTATAAACCATGAATCCAATTTTCATAATAAGCGTTAAAGGTGAAGTCAAAGACGTGTAAGTTCCCAGCAAGTTTCTGGACACAACACACCGTCTTTGAGTGTTTTTACGCCCACGCTGCTGTCGTAGGTTCGAGGTTTCGCCGGAAACGCTACACCCTTGAAATGCTCATACGTGAAAATCCAAACGTTGCTTCTACCTCTGAAATGCTACGACCCATCTCACGAGCTCCAACTAATAAACTCGTGATAACTTGCCATTCTCATGGTAGAAACAGCTCTAGAAGCTTCCATAGATGTCTGTCGCTTTATATACGCACTGGAGGACGCAAGCAATGACGTGCAGGTGGTGTTGCTATGTATTTTCATAGGCTCGTCATAGGATCATGCTGCCACATGATCGGCTGATTGGATAACTGTACGATTAAAATAAAATGGACAGTGACTGCATATGATGTATCAAAATCACGACTAACGACGTTGCCACACGTTTCCGTGCACCTGTTGCCTCTGATCAGCATTTAGCCGTATCAGTGCTGACTGAGTACCGGATTATTAACTACTACAACCTATTAACTCATACTGTAAACCAATGTACAAAACAATAAACAGTGCAGAATTTAGGATTAAGGAGTAAATCCAGCGCGTGTGCTATTTTTAAGCCGGATCATTCCAACTGATCCACGATGTTGTTTTAGACGTGAACAGATTGAGTCTCTTCTGATGGAAATCCGGCTAACAATGAGGCCTACATCGATAAGCTAATGAGCTGAGCTTTGCAAAATAGGTTTGCAATGATAAAAATGTAAAAAAAAAAAAAATCTTGCGGAGATGAGATGGTGGTTCGATACCCATTCGGTTCCCAGATTGCCCGCTGCCACTGCAGGAACCATTTCAGGAACTTTGCGTTTTGTTTAATCGGCTCGATTAACTGCTGGCTGCCGTGAAGCTCCCTGTGGTATCGCGTCTCAGGCGGTGTGTGTTTGAGGGAGGAAGTGGACTCGTTAGCATGATGCTCCTCAATGTAGCTGCATGATTAATGTGATTCTAAGCTGCTTAGACGTCTCCCATCTGGCTTTAGTGTTTATGGAATCATGCACAGAGGTCTGTCAAGAGGGCGGAGCATGAGAGAGAGAGGGGCAGGGCCACCAACAATGATAATCCTCTGTAATCTGTTTTTATGGACTATTTAGGACCCATTATGTAATCTCATGGTGGTGACACAGCTTGAGAGAGAGAGAGAGAACTGAATGAGAACATCTGATATTTAGAACCTCTGACATCCAGAATGTCTAAGATACAAAACTTCAGGAATCAGGACTTGCTAGACTCCATAACCTAGAAAAAATCTAAACCAGAACTGCACAGCTCAGGTCTGACTCACAGCCTCATGCAAGACTGTATGATTTGGGGATTTTGAGATTTAGGAATTCTAAAGCTCAGACCATCTGAGCTTCAGATCTTCAGACTCAAAACCCAGAAATTTAGAACTTCCAGTATTCAGAACTCCAGAGACTCAGAAGATCTAAAGTTCAGAGCATCTGAGATTCAGAACCTCCAAGACACAGAACATTAGAAACTTAGAAGCTGCATCTGAGATCTGATATCTGAGATTCATAAACTCAGAGATTCAGATTTCAGTTTTAAGATTTAGGCTCAAGGACATCCGAAATCTCAGAAATTCAGAACATATGGGAATTAGAAACGCAGAGCCTCAGAACTTCCAAGATTCAAAAACTCAAAAATTTAGAGCATCAGAGCTTTGGAACATCTGAGGTTCAGGACTTGCAAAACTCAGAACATCACAGGTTCACAAACTCAGAGGTATGCAACATCTTAGATTCAGAACATGTAAAACTCAGAACTTCCTAGGTCCATACACTTAGAGCTTTGGAACATCTGAGATACAGAACTGGCAAAACTCAGAACTCCCTAGGTTCATAAATCCAGAGGTATGGAACATCATAGATTCAGAACTGGCAAAACTCAGAACTCCCTAGGTTCATAAACTCAGTAGTTTGGAACACCTGAGATTCAGGACTTGCAAAACTTCCTAGGTCCATAAACGCAGAGCTTTGGAACATCTGAGATTCAGAATCCCAAAGACACAGGATTTGCAATACTCAAGCAGAACCTAGAAGACATAAAATCCAACTGCTAAAAGACACTTTGTATAAGTAGGCAGCAGTTCCACCTCATGGTCAGTCCACAGCTTGGGCCACATTTTGGTGGGGTTTTTTTGGTGTTCAATGTGCAGCTCATAATGTTATTCTTGGGACTTCTGATGTAACAGTTTATGACATTGGGCTGGAGTCTTCATGTCAGGGTTCTTATATAGTTTCTGCATTCAAAAATATCTGTAAACATATGGAGTATTCTGAACATACCCATCATCCATCTCTCTGTACCCCTGTCTGCTAAACATCAATGACTAGCCCGTGGTCACCTGACCAACCAAACGGCTTCCACTTTGGAAGAAAAAGAACGTTTATTTTGGCCCACTACTTCCAAGCAGTGCTCATTTTTCACACAAATTTAGTCAAGTGTTCCCGTAAGCCAGACGTAGAAAAAAACCCTTTTTGAGCTGTAACATTTCACTGCAGAGATTTTCAGAAGTGAGCGAGGGGCTTTTTTAGATGAACGCCGCGATGAGGGCCAGATGACGGAATACGAAGCGTACAATTATCTCCCATTCACCTCTCCTGCTATAACATGGAGTCAAAGGGCCTGCACTTGATCTGAATATAACTTCGTACTAATGCGTTCTTTCGAGGGGGCGGGTTATTCATGGCTCAATGGGGGGGGGGGAGCGACTGAACCCATCTGCGTGAGAATCATCCTTTCATGCTGTAGCTTCCAGTAAAAAAAGGCTGATGAAGAATGCTAACAGGAATATCAGACTAGCGGAAAATGTACAGCTTTACGTCTGACTGTTACAAAGAGCTAACACTGGAAACGCCTTTCCTAAATGCTGACAAAAACATCTCGTTACAGAAAACTTAGTTCCTAGTGCTGGGCGGTATGACCATAAAAGGAAAATAAAGTATCTGGATAATGGTATCCATGGCGATGTTAGATCATGAACAAGCAATCATAAGCGACTAACATCAGAGTATGTTTTTCTGTATAGTCATGCAAGACGCCATTTAGTACGAGGTCTCCGAGACACGTTTTCTTTCTACCACTCATATTCCAACAAGTCCTGCCTTCCTTCTCAACAGACCGCACAGTGGCGCCAAATATGTCTGGTCTCCAATTGGCTAATAGTTCATGAATGTAAAGTACTAGCTAGTGATCGAATGAGAGGGCAGGGTTTGGTTTGTCCAATATGTTCGGGGACAGAAACCTCTTTGAGTTTTTTTTGTTTACTAGCAATGTAGCAAGCAGGCACAAAACCGAGGGGGTAGGGAGAACAATTAAAAACAATTGAACCACAGGAAGCTACAGCTCCTGAAATGAGACATTAGCCGTAGTGAACCGCCCCAACACAACCGCGGCGAGCTCCAGAAAGCGGAAACCCGGCGGAAAAGTGAAAAGTTGGCAGAGTGCAGTGGTCCAAGACTTAGAAAGAATCACAGCCTTCAAGCAGAGCCATTGCCTCCCTAGCACTCCATCCATCCATCCATTACCTTCCGCTTTATACCGCTAGTCGGGGTCACGGGGGGCTGGAGCCAATCCCAGCGTCATCGGGCGAAGGCGGGGTACACCATGGACAGGTC
>JAOVVH010000059.1:6330033-6344994 GCA_028566435.1 Scorpiodoras heckelii | reverse complement strand
CACACACACACACACACACACACACACACACACACACACACACACACACACACACACACACACACACACACAACTACTACATGCAGTGAAAAGCTGGAAGTCTCTTAACTGATTGAATGAACCCAAACACGACTCTGAGCCAGTGAATCAGAGAGGAGTGAATCTTTTTCTTGATAGAAATGATTCCCTAACTTAAGCACTGATTCACTAAATGAGAGAGGAACAGATTAGCTAAAGGACTTCCCTGAAACAAATCACTGAACTAAATCACTGAATTGAGACAAAAAAGAAATCCTCAGTCATGACTTGAAAGGATTCACTGATTCACTGAATGACAGAGGAGCAAATGCGGGTCTTAACCAAGTTCAAACTCAACCAGATCGGAGTGAATCTCAGATATAGACACTGAACGTCTCGATCTTCACCAGAAAGTCATAAAGTCAGATTCATATAAGCTACTGTTCTGCTGAACGAGAGAGCAGAGGATCACATTCTTAACCAAAACGATTCACTGAATCAAGAATTAAAATATTGAATGAGAGAGGATTGAATTTAATGATTCAAACACTGATTCACTGAAGAGTAAATCTCAGTCTTCATCAAAAAGCCACTGATTCAAACACTGACTCACTGAATGAGAGAGGCATAAAACTCAGTTTTGGTCAAAATGATTCACTGAATCAATTACTGAAACACTGAATGAGAGAGGATTGATTTTGTTTGATTTGTTGGTTCAAACACTGATTCCCCAAACGAAAGAGGACTACGTCTCAGTCTTCATCAAAAAATCCACTGATTCAAACACTGACTCATTGAAGGAGAGGAGTCATAAAAAACAGTTTTGGCCAAAACGATTCACTGAATCAAGCACTGAAACATCGAATGAGACAGGATTGATTTTGTTTGAATTGTCGATTCAGACACTGATTCACTGAATGAAAGAGAGGCATAAAACTCAGTTTTGGCTAAAATGATTCACTGACTCATACACAAACAGGAGTGAATCTCTTGAGTGAGTCGGGACCAAAATGACTCATTCAGCTGAAAGATTTGCTTATTCAGGCACTGATTAGCTGAGAAATGGATCAAATCTTGTTCATGAATGAAACAGATTTACTGACACAAATGAGGTTCAGCACACGCACTATTAACGTGTCCACCTTACCCAGTTCTCTGCTGAGTCAGTGTAATGCAAACTGTGTGTAAACTCTCGCACTTTTCAGTTTGCAGCTTCTGAAGCCTGTCATCAACAACTCGACAAATGCTATGACTCGCTGACTCGCTGACTGATTCAGATTCTTTTACCGTACTGACTCTTTCCAGGTGACTGAATCTTTTAGGAATTGATTTGTCTATCTGTAAAACCAAACTGTAAAACAGAATTATTCCTAGAAGGTGGGACACATACTATGTTATAAGACTCAGCTGGAGGACAGAATTCTGGGAATTCGCTCGTATGTAGGTCTTCATTTCAAATCGGTCTGAAATTAGCAATGTTAGAAGACGCCGTGTTTAGGCCCGTGTCCAAGTGGGACAGATCTCAGGAGCACACAAGCTGCCCAGAAAAGTGCTGCCTACCTAGACGACCTCCTCCCGAATGGAATGGTGTTTGAATATCACAATATTTTGTCTAAACGATAATAACAGTGAGTCCGAGAGCTTTTTTGACATCTGTGTCTGTATTTATGAAAGGAAATCTCAGGAGATGTGTGTGTGTGTTTTTGTGTGTGTATGTGTGTAAGAGAGAGAGAGAGAGAGAGAGAGAGAGAGAGAGAGAGAGAGAGAGAGAGATCATGCCTTTGAGCACAGTACAAACTCTCAGTAAATAACAGTAATTAGTGGTGATGATTTGGCTAATTGTACACGTCACGCCTGTGAATACGTGACCGCTGGTATTTAAACACGCAAACACACTCGGCTTGGCCAAATAATAATTAAACACAGTTACAGTCCCCAGAGTGATAAATGAGTCACTGAATAAAGCTCGGCCACCGGTTTTATGCTCGTTTACAAAAGGGCCCGGTTAACCCTGATGGCACGGTGTGATCATGTGTGAAGTCGGAGGCGGGAACCATTTAACAACAATATACACTGTTCATCAACAGTTCATTAAAGAATTATAGGCTTTTTTAAAAAAAAATTTGGGTGTGTTTATCGCTTCAAGCTTCAGGTTAATTGCTATAAAATTACATATAGTTTTGATTATTTGCCTTACTGTTACAATGCTTTATACTGTATACTGTATATTATTTGAATAAAATTTTAGCTTTTCATATTTTCTACTATTTTATTTGCATTTTTATTCTTTGCCTTATGTTTTTTTAATAGTTTTTTTAATTTTTAATTGTAATGTTGTATATATATATTTAAAACTGCTATTATTATTTTGCATTTTTATATTATTTCAATTGTTTTTATGATGTTTTATAGTATTTTGTAGTAATACTCTGATTATATAATGTGTATTTTTTATATTTTATAGATGTCGTTCCTTTTTTGTGTCTCTGTATTATTTGATACAATTTTATAATTTGCTCATTTTGCAATTTTTTAAAAAATATTTTACAATATAATTCTTATAGTAATACTCTTTGATTATATATTGCATATTTCTTATATTTTATTCTTTTCCTTCCTTTTTTTGTGTCTCTGTGTTATTTGATACAATTTTATAATTTGCTCATTTTTAAATTGTTTTTATTATATTTTATAGCATAATTTTTATAGTAATACTCTGATTATATAATGTCTATTTTTTATATTTTATAGATGTCCTTCCTTTTTTGTGTCTCTCTGTTATTTGATACAATTTTATAATTTGTTCATTTTGCTATTTTTTTATTAGATTTTATAATATAATACTTATAGTAATACTCTTTGATTAAATATTGTATATTTTTTATATTTTATTCTTTTCCTTCCTTTTTTGTGTCTCTGTTATTTGATACAATTTTATAATTTGCTCAATTTGTGAACTTTGTATTATAATTTATAATACAATTTATATAGTAATACTTTTGATTATATATTATATATATATTTTATATTTTATTCTTTTCCTTCCTTTTTTGTGTCTGTTAATTGATGGAATTTTATAATTTGCTCATTTTGCGAACTTTTTATTATAATTCATTATATAATTCATATAGTAATACTTTTAATTATATATTACATATTTTTTTTATATTTTATTATTTTCCTTCCTTTTTTGTGTCTATTATTTGATGCAATTTTATAATTTGCTCATTTTGCAAATTCATTTATTATATTTTATAGTATAATTTTGTATAGTAATACTCTTTGATTATATATTGTATATATTTAATATTTTGTCCTTTTCCTTCCTTTTCTGTGTCTTTATTATTTGATGCAATTTTATAATTTGCTCATTTTACTATTTTCAAAAATGTGTTATTTTTATTTTATTCATACTCCCATGTCCGTTTTTCCAACGATGTTTTCCAGTTTCTCATTAAATAAGGGGGCTAAAAAAATCCCAGGATGATCACATGGTCCACTGATTTGACTGTGTAGCATGATGAGATTTTGCGAATACAAATGAACAGAAGAGACAAACACTGAACACCTGGACACAAGCAGGAAACGCACCAGTAATGGGACAGGGGCGGAGCCAAGGCTTTTTTTTTTTTACTTAAAAAAGTGAACAAAAAACTGAATTCGCAACAAAATGTGAATGCTGAGAGGGAACATTCCTGACAGTGGGAAGGAAAATCGCGAGTGTTTTTACGACGAGTCGTCAGGAAGTGTGGTTCTGTAGGTTAAAAGACGATCCAGATGCTCTTGTTGGAGAGCTCAATCATGACGGATCGTCACAGACTGCCATGTGTACATATACGCGAGTGTGCCATATGCTGCTGTTAGTAATCTCCTAATGTTCCTCAGCCTGTGCTGTCTGTCTTAAACTCATTTGTGTAGAAATACCCGAGATTTAAACTACAGCACGCCTCAGGGGGTTATTTCTCTGTGAACTTCACGTTTGTGGTGTAAAATTAAAACAGTTCGCGACAGTACGGAAATAATCCACACTGGGGTGATGTAATGTGGCATGTTAATTCCAACATATACCACAGCGATGTACTTAATGTGCAGCTTTCTCACTTACATCAAAAGTCTAAATAGAACAAGCTTAAAAACTGCTCATTTCCCAGGAACCTGGGAAGCGCAAACCTCTTCCCAAAGCACTGTGACTGTTACAAAAGCACTAACACTGGAGACTCCTTCCAGAAACGGTCAGTAAACATCTCCTAACAACTTTGTTCAAAACAACACTTGAAAAAATATCTTTATTCTTATTCTGAGATTATGCGCATCGTCTGCTGTTCATTCAGTGTTACTTATAAGTCACTGCAGAAACGATAACCTAATCAACATCTTTAATCTGACCAATCAGAATCCAGAATATGATCAGTGCAGTGCTATAAACTGTAGTGTTAAATACAATGTTTTATGATTCGATGTTTTATGAAAGAAATATACTGTAGCTAGTACAAAGTTTGTTGGTGATGAACTTGTGGCGTGACAGTGGTACTAAAGTGGTGAGAAAAGGACCAACAGTGTGCACCAAGTTCAATGTAATTACAGCACGAATAGGACCATAGTACACTGAAGTACCAGAAAAACTGGTACTGGAGCCTATGCAAAATACATAGCAACGGTTATCATTGGCTGCATCCACCAGTGCACATATAAACTGATAGACATCACGATTTTCAACACGATTTAATAGTTGGAGCTTGTGAGATTTTCACGTATGAGGACTTCAAGGGTGTACCGTGACTACAAGACTACAAAATCGCGAACCTACGGCAGCACCATGGCCGTAAAAAGACTCTGGGTGAACGTGACCAGCGTCGGCTGGTGAGAATCGTTTCACGTGATAGACGTGCAACACTGCGTCAAGTAACACCGGAATTCAATGCTGGAGCCTCAACAAACATCAGCGTGAGGACTGTGCAACGTTCCCTCCAAGATCCCTCCAAGGGGCACCTACCAAGTATTAATTGGTATACCAGTTTTTCTGGTACAACAGTATACAGTAGCTATAATACATATTTATAATAGTATAAAATGATTATAATCATTTTAATATGATTAGGCTGTTGTTTTTTTTCACAGATTTAAATCAATTGAAATGAATAAATATTAAAGACCGCTGTTCTGTCGCATAATCACACATCATGCTCGTCTGCTGTCGGTCAATAATTAAACAACTCAGTAAACACGTCTACGCAGAAAGCGTGGACGCGTGAAATGTGTACTCACTGCTGAGCCTTGAAAATAATTTTATCTCATATCTCTAAGAAGGCTAAAAATCCTTACAGTGAGCACAGTAACTGGGTAAATCATCATTTCTAAATCTACTATATATTTGTTTTTTACAGTTTTAGCCTGCCTGTATTGTCTGTTTTGGCGTCGTGGGTCAAGGTCGGTCCTCCTGGAGAACACAAGCAGCATTTTTCTTTCCTGGTTTATTGGTTTTTTGGATTTGAGGGCAAACAAAAAAGTAAAGTATAAAAAAAAAAGGTCCCTCAGGACATACAGGAGGAGAAAGGATGATGAAATAACGTTGGTGGAAATGTTTTGACTTTACCCTTCTAATCTAACTGTAATCTAACATTCAGGCATGCGGTTAAGGCATAAACACACAATAGAGTGGAGCAGCGAGAGCGAGAGAGAGAGAGAGTCGGAGAGAGAGAGAGAGAGAGAGAGAGAGAGAGAGAGAGAGAGAGAGACAGACAGAACGAGGGCAACTTGTTCAATAGCGGACACAAACGACAGACATGGAGACAGAGAGAGAAATAAAACACCCCATATTATGAGCTACAATGTGCTGACAAAAGATGTTACAACAAGACAAATAATAAATACAACAATGTTCAGTCACGGCTTAAACAAACACCACACACACATTTCTGTAAAAATAGTACCAACATTTTTTTTTTGAATATATTTATATATTTAATTACTTACTTGTTTAAATAAAAAACTTTTTTTATAAAAATAAATTGTGTGTATTAAAGAAGCCATGCTAAAGAAATTATTCTGAATATTGTTACTTTTATTATTAAAAATAAATTTAAAAAATCTAAATAAATAAATAAGCAAACAAGCAAATAAATAAAAAAACAAATGTATTATTATTATTTAAATGGTTATAAATAAGATAAATGTGAATAAATTAAAATTTATTAATACAAAATAAAAAATTAAAATTTTACTAAAAATGTATGCTATGTAAATAAATCCTTAATAGTATTATTTTATTTGTTATTATTAAGTAAAAAGCAAAAACGTTTTTTACAAATGTATTTATTTATTTATTAAAATAAATTATTATTATTATTTTTATTGAAGTGAATATAAATAAGATCAATGTGAATAAATAACTAAAAATGTATATTATGTAAATAAATCCTTATTAGTATTATTGTTGTTATTGTTGTGAACAACAAACAAACATTATTACAAATGTATTTATTCATTAAATAAATAAATCTATTACTATTATTATTATTTAAATGAAAATAAATAAAATAAATGTGAATAAAAAAATTCATTAACACAAAATAAATCAATAAAAATGTAAGTAAAAGTTTATGCTATGTAAATAAATACTTATTTGGTATTATTGCTATTGTTATTAAATAAAAAACACACTTGTTTTACAAATGTATTTATTTAATTTTTTTAATAAGTTGTTATTACTATTATTATTATTATTATTATTATTGAAATTAATAAGACATGTAATACAACATAAATAAATAACTAAAAATGTACACTATGTAAATAAACCCTTATTAGTATTATTGTTATTATTGTTGTGAACAAACAAAAATTTTTACAAATGTATTTATTCATTAAATAAATAAATGTAGTAATATTATTATTATTGTTGTTGTTATTATTATTATTTAAGTGAATATAAATAAGATAAATAAAATATATACTACGTAAATATACTACGTAAATAATTCCTTATTAATTTTATTGTTGTTGTTGTTGTTGTTTGTAAATAACAACAAACAAACAAATATTTTTGAAATTTTGTTTATTTGTTTGTTTATTCATTTAACTAACAAACAAACAGACAAACAAATAAATAAGATTAATGGGAGTACTTCAAGGCTGTGTTCTAGGCCCACAAAAGTTGTTGTTGTAACTTTAAACCTCAACCCGACCAGTACTATGAATTTGAAAACAAAATACCAATGACTAAAGATTATTCCCCAAATATAATTAACCAGACAGATGATAAAATTAAACACGTCACCATTACTTGTGGCTGAATTATAATTTTAAATAAAAAAAAGTTTTTTTTATCATCCTGTATTAAAAATAAATAAATGACATAATTCTGTTCCTAATCCCACCGTAAAATACAGTGAAATACTGCTGGATGATGTAACACAATGGGATCAATGTGCAGCCAATCGGGTGGAGGACAGCGCTGCTCATTGCATTGGCAGGCGAAGGGAAATGATCAATGCTGTAACGGGGATGTGCGATCTATCCATGTCCTCGTTCACGTCAACAAAGAGAAGAAAACACTCGATCCGCTTCTGAAATCTATGAGTGATAATTACCTTAGAAAGATGGTGGCAGGCTGATTTTAATTAAACACCAGACAAAGGAAATTGAGGAAAAATCAATATTTGTATGGGTGTGTGTATGTGTGTGTTGAGTGCGGGGGGTTATGTAGGAATATGTAACACACATACTGCATATTTACTGGTAAAGAGTCTGTGTTTATATTAGATAAGACATGATAAAGAATTTTCTTTCCTTCTTCTTAGCTCGATCCATGCAGGTGGAAATCTGAGGAATGTGTGAGGCATTAGCGGTGAAGTGAGAAAGCAGATCTCACACTCTGTCCGAATTAGATTTACAGCATTGGTTTATAAATAATTAGGCAGCTCGTTAACTACGTTCATGCTCAGACACAAAAAAAAGGAGCTCAGATGTACATTTTAGGGTACGGAATAGTACGTACATAAAATATAAGAAGGTGTAATATTCATTAGTGATGTAATAGCTAGGAAATGATCAAACTAGCTTGCATTATCTACCCATGATGTGATTTATTTTACATCGCTCTTATATTTTGCTCAAACCACCCCGATGACACTGAGCCCCGCACAGCCCTGACCCAATTTAACCCCTGATAGCTACGAGATTCATTTATAAAATCAGCTTAGCATCCAGCTGCTTGGTCTCTAAGGAGTCACTTGCAGCACCGTTAACCACCTGATCCAAGGTCAGTCCTTAGGATGTCTTATGACTGCCATTCAAAAACATCCCAAGTGGTGTAGCATCATGAGCCGGAAAGGGCTCGTTGGTCCACGGTGTCAGAGAGCTCATTGATGGCGCTGCTTTGTAAAATTAGCTTAGCATCCAGCTGCTCGCTACACCCACACCACTGCTTTTATAAAGTAAATCCAAGAACCTGAGATAAACATCATAGCTAGACATGTCTAATATAAGGATGGCAAATTATTTATCTATCGTTTTCAATTCAAGCTCTTTAAAGGAGACCTTTTTTACCTATTTTCCACAGGTTAAAACAGCTCCCTGGGGCCCTAATCAAATATCTGTGACATTCTTTGGTCAAAATATCACACTGTCTCCCAGAAGTTAGGCGCAAAGTTTTTGGCACACACGATCAAGTTTTTGACTTGAATTTTGGGATATTGCCATCAAAAATAAAGTTTATCCACTCAGGTACTCTGTCCTCTGAGGCTAGGATCCGATGTAGCGATGTGTGTTGGTCCGAACATCCGTGATCATCCCAATTCCCTTGTGTTTTCCTTAATTTTGACTCAGTGCTGGAGCATCCGCTACTTCTGAGAAGTGAATAAACAAAAAAAATGTCACCGCACTGATTTCTCAGTTTATACCGAATTTCTGTAGAATCGGGACAATGAATGACCTTGCTAGCATGAACGTAGAGCAAGATGCTGCCTGATTGCTTAGAGCCAAACTTGGTTACGGCAAAAGCGTTTTTAGTTAAATTGCACATTACAGATTTTTTTTTTCTTTCTATAAAGTGTGTAATTTAGGGATGGCTAACAGCATGCAATGACTTACAACACCTTTAATTAATACATTACAGACAACCACCTGATCCAAAGTTGGTCATTATTATTAATTTTCCAGGACGCTTTAACTCAAAATCCAGATATGTGCATGTGTGTGTGTGTGTGTGTGTGTGTGTGTGTGTGTGTGATAGAGAACACTTATGGTCTATTAGTCCCCACTTTAATGGTACCTGCTGCCTGCTGTATGGTGTGGAATGTCTTTCATTTCAGATTTGGAGATGCAATCATTTCAGACGTCAAGCTGTGACAGGGAGAGATGGAGAAAGCAGCAGAAGATGGAGAGACGGGGCGGGCGGCGGCGGCGGCGGCGGTGGTGGTTGGGGGGTGTGTTTTAGAATTGTCACACAGGCTGGCAAAAAAGATCAGTTCTTGGCATGCAGCAAGGTGGAAACTACCCATAATGCAATCTGTTCTCTCACTCCAAACACATTTATATATATATATACATTTCATAACCAGCAACTCATTTCGATTGAAATCTTTGAAAATTCCAGGCAATTATGAAGCTAAACAATGAAAGCACGAAGCTTCTGAAAAGCACATCTGTTACCATAGATACAGGCGTGCGCTGGCACCGAGCCCAGGGTTCCGACCGAGCGAAAGCGAACGCTCGGCGGTTTCACTGGGAGATTCGGACGTCTTTCGTCCTCCCTGCCTTCCTTTCTGCCCTTTCTTTACCTGCTTTTGTATTGCTTTCGTACACAGAATGAAGTATGAACAAGCATCCATGAGGCATTATACACATGTTCTCTGCTATTATTATTAATAGAAAGGCATTACGTTTATATAATATAATTATATGAAAGTTAGAATTTTTTATCTAATTAAAAGAGGAGATCTACCTTGCCCAAAGATACTGTGCAAATCTATCCTCGAGGATCTCGATCAATAACTTCCAAGGTCAGTCAAGCGCTGGTCAGTCAGGTGTATTAGTGTTGGGTCAGGTGGGTTAGTTCTAGGGCGCGATGCTAAGGTAGGAAGGCATTGTCTGTTTGGCAGGACCTGATTCCAGATCAAAGACAGATACCCGTCGAAGTCTGGAGCCTTTTTGCCAATTTAAGCCTTTAGAAATATTATCAAATATTATCAAAGGGTTACCACTGTGTTCTCCAGGTGTGTTCTACACTGCTACAGATACAAGCTTTTGTGCTATCTAACCTGGCTGATCTTCTTGATCAGTAGCTCCCAAGGTTAGTCAAGTGCTATTCAGTCAAATATGGCTTGAGGCATTAAATCTAAGGTAGGAAGGCAATATCAAGATTTCCAGGAGGCTTGATGACCAATGAAGTGTTGAACCTTTTGTTGACAGTGGCAGGGCAGCACGGTGGCTTGGTGGGTAGCACTGCTGCCTCACAGCAAGGGTTTGATCCCCAGGTAGGAGCGATCTGGGTCCTTTTCTGTGTGGAGTTTGCGTGTCCTCCCCATGTCTGCGTAGGCTTACTCCGGGTACTACGGTTTCCTCCCACAGTCCAAAGACATCCAACTTGGGAGAACATTTCAATTTTCCCTATGACTGTGCTTGAAAGTTGAACTTGTGTACTGATGGAAAAACTTGTGTATCGATGCAACCTTGTACTTGTCATGTATATCCACTGATGCCGAAATGATGTTAAAAACCAATAAACAATCAAATTGGCAGCATCAAGTTTCATAGTATATTCCATAAATACTATTCAATTTTATCAAAGGATTACCATTTTGTCTCCAGGAAACCTAGCCTGCTTCAAAGTTAAGATTCTCTGCAAATCTAACCTTTTCGGTTTTCTTGATCAGGGACATCCAAGCACTTGTCTGTCAGGTGGGTTACTTGGGGTGGGGGTAGGTTACTTGGGCTGGGGGTGGGGGTGAGGGTTGAAGTCGAAGTACGAAAAAAAATTCAAAGTCGTGATGGCCTTTGAAGTCTTTTTGTCAAGCCTTGTACCTTGCTTCATAAACATATCAAAGAAAACACTGAGAACGGTGGAAGCTGCTGAACCTTCAGGAGAGTGATAAAGGCACTGATGAGTGGCTTTGCTCCTGTCCAGTCCTAACACACTTGATATCAGTGATGTATGAGACCATTAAAATGCCAGATGAGGCATGTGAGTTCAGGATTGAATCTTTGCAGCAAGGCAGGTCTTTACAAGAAGAATTGGTGACCACTGCTTCAGAAGATGGCAGAGTTGAAGTTAATTACACCCCCCCCCATGCACAATTACCCGAAGGCATTTATAACTGTCAACCTTTAGTCCGGGAGAATCCTATTGTTAGTATACCTGCTGTAATTTGACAGAAGACCACACATTAGTGTGGAATGCTGGAGAAAGGTTAATGGATGCATGTTCTTGGGAGATTAGCTGCGTGGAAAGGCGACATATGGAGATACAGGCTTCGTATCCACGTTTGTGAAGCTGGCACAGTTTGCACGTGGCTATGGGACCTGAAGATCCCTTAGGCAATATTCCAATTTCCTTTTCAAGCCCTTCTAACAAGCGTTCTTCCTAACCTATTCCAACTGCTTCCTCCTACTGCGAGCCGTTTTGTAACTTCGTGTTAAGGTTATAGCCATTATGAGCGCTTATTTTCCTCTCAGGCAAGCTTGTTAGACTCCAGTACTAGCATATTTCAAACTTCCAAACCATTACCATTTTCTGCCTGTATTCATGTAAAGCTAAACCTACCATTCCTCCACTTTCCGTACATTAGCATCTAGACTCTTAACACCGAGCTACTCGGTTCCTTCATTTTTCCTTTTCTTGGTCCACGCCCTTCAGTGAAGTTCTCTTGAGACATATCCCAGATTAAACCACAAAGAACATTAATCATTAATCGGCTGACCTGGTAATAGTCATCATGCATAATTAATGCAAAGGTAAATGAGCTTTGCATGCAAATTAAGCACATCACATGTGTGTGACGAAGTGTTTTGGTATTTTGGAAGTGGAAGTGAGTGAACAAACCAGGCAGGTGCCAAAACCAAGGTTATGATGCACGATAGGATGCGTGGATAGTATTCAAGAATATTAAAACCGGAAAGTCCAACCCAGTCATGAGTCACAGAACAAACGTTACGTACACAGAATTTATCAGGATTAACAAGATCATAATATTGTTGGAGTCATTTCTTTATTTTTTTTCTTTATTTCTTTTTTTTGTGTGTGAAACTTTGTCCATAATCCTATCTTCATCAGCACTGGAGGACTGGAGACTCCACTAGCTTCCACGGAGAGTCCTGATGAAGATATGATTAAAATAAATACATTCATAAAAATGATTCTGTACACTGTGTAGTGTGTAGGGAGCAGGGATACAGCTGACGGTCACTTACGTGTTCAGCGATGGCGCTGCTGGTTTGCGTAATTTAACAAATTTTTAATCTGCGTAAATTTCTTTAGTGGCGTTAATTTTTTAATCGTGATTAATTCTTTAACGCGTTAATGTGTTCATTAACACGTTAATTAGACCGCACTATTATTTTGATGTTATTTGTTCGTATTATTTATTAAGAAGTCTAAATGTATAAAAATGAATCGATAAAAATAAATAAATAAGTCTGACACTGGAGACTCCTTCCATAAATGCTAAATAAACGTCCCCACGAAATATCAACACTAATATTAAAAAAATATTTTTAAATATTTTAATTTAAATATTGTTATGGTTATAAGGTTATGGTTATATAAGCTGCTGTTATGGAATATTAATCCACACCTTCTGACCAATCACGATCCAAATACTTGGGAATGTAATAGCTCATAAACCGTGTTTTTTTAAAAAAAATCTTATTAACTTTGAGAGGGAAAAAAAAAAAGAAAGAATGGTGAAGGATCAACTGTTTAAGTGACAACAGGAAGTAACCTGTTTTGTGGATGTTCCATAACATTACATGTAAATATAAACTGATAAAAAAAAAGTATGTTTTATTCTTTAATAAGAAACCATCATTACTGGCAAATTACTGTTATGTTAGATGCCTTACTTAACTACCAATATATTTTATATATTTAATGATACCAAGCCACTGGAGGACAGAACAAGGATGAACTCCAGTTTTGTGTGCGTGTGTGTGTGTGTGTGTGTGTGTGTGTGTGTGTTTAACATGACCTTTACTCAGCCTCGTCTACAAATGGATGCTCTGCAGCAGATCTTTTGTTCACGCTGCACGAAGACTATTTTCGGGTTTGTAATTGGGCTCAGAGAAACCCAGCGACGTGCCCAGTGACAGATCGGCCTCCACGTTGAGTATGTGAACATGAAAGGCGCAGAGAGACTCCGTCAGACTGCGTCTGATTTACATTTAAACCCCATTACTGTGCTGCGCTTCACTGATTCGCGTAGATACAGTACGGCTCTCTTTGTCCTGCTGAGTTATTGTGCATAACGCTGCTTTAATGGACTGGGTCATGAGTTAGACGCTAGCAAAGATAGATAGCGTAGTGTTTAATAACCGATTGTAATAATCCACCACTGTTTGGGGAAAAAAGTATAGTTTATCAAAGTCCAAGCTTGAGCTAAGAATGTATAAACCCCATTTCCAAAAAAGTTGGGACGATTTCTAAAAATGCAATTAAAACTGAAATCTGTAGCCTAATTTGTTGATTCACTTGAACGTTTGTTTAACAGACAAGAGGACAAAGAAAAGATTTTTACACAAGTTACAACAGTGTGGCTTCGTAGACATAGAGTGTGTGTGCATGGCAGGCCTGCCCGCAGTCCAGATCTGTCTCTTATTGGAAATGTACAGCGCATCATGAAGAGGAGAATCAGACGACAGTGACCACGGACTGTCGAGCAGATCAAGTCTTGTACACAGCAAGAATGGGCAAAAATTCCACTTGTAAAACTACAACAATTAGTATCTTCAGTTCACAAATGATTAAAAAGTATAATTAATAGAAAAGGTGACGTGACCCAGTGGTGAACACGTCTCTGTAACAACTTTTTTTTTAGTATGTTGCAGGCATCAATTTCTAAATTTGTGTATATTTAAAACACTTATGATGATAGTACGCTATTGTTTCTCATGTACACTGAAGTACCAGAAAAACTGGTATATCAGTTAATCGTTGGTAGGTCCCTCACTGGATCTTGGAGGGAACGTTGCACAGTCCTCACGCTGATGTTTGTTGAGGCTCTGTAACATGCCTATTTCGTCATGAAACGATTCTTGCCAGCCGACGCTAGTCACGTTCGCCCAGAGTCTTTTTACAGACACAATGCTGTCATAAGTTTGCGGTTTTGCCAGAATTCTCGTAGTCACTGTACACCCTTGAAATGCTCATATGTGAAAATCCAAACTTTGCTTCTACCTCCGAAATGCTATGACACATCTCACCAGCTCTAACTATTAAACCACGTGGAAAATCGCAAAACCACGATTGCCAATCTCATATTGGAAACAGCTCTTGAAGCGTCCATAGATGTCTATTGCTCCATAAATGCACTGGCGGACGCAACCAATGACGTACGTAGGTGGCGTTGCTGTGTATTTTGCATAGGATCCAGTACCCGTTTTTCTGTTTAATTTGAACCTCATTATAACTTTAGACGATGTTTCGTCTAGTTTGCATGTATCCATCTCTGTAGCCTGACGTGACATGATGACGAAAATCAATAAATCAGTGGTCAAGCTGGTGGTTTAGCTAGAATCGTTGATTCTGAAACTGAGACTGCGCAGCATGGGAGCTCTTGTCCATTAACACAGTAGCTGAATGAGTGAACATTTCTACGATGGACAACGTGATGCCTACATTGTTGTCTACACTAGGTGCATGGAGTTAGCTAAGTGCAACTTGCAGCATTTAATGCAGTCTTTCACATTAAAATGAAGTAAACAATAGTACCAAAATTTATTTCATGTATA
>JAOVVH010000059.1:6297306-6308990 GCA_028566435.1 Scorpiodoras heckelii | reverse complement strand
GGCATGCCCCAGGCTATTAGCTATGACACCACGGGAACAGCTTCTGAAAACAACGTCAGGACAGCTGGTCCAAACAAGCTTCATGCTGAGGAAAACAGACGTGTGTACACGTTTGTATGTGTGTGTGTGTGTGTGTGTGTGTGTGTCTGTGCTTCTTCGAGTTTCTTCCTAGATGCCATGGATCTATGATCAACAAGCATCACTATTTCCTTCAAACATCAGGTGCTAAGCCACACCCCCTGAGCTACATCATCACGTTACACGCCGGCAGAGGTGACTTCTGCTGAAAATAATGACAATGTATGAAATGAAACTAATCAACTTCCATGACTGTTGCTTTTGTTGAATAAGTAAAAGAAAAGAAAAGAAAAATGAAAAAAGAAAACCTGCATGCGCTTTCTTCCAAAGCTGAACTGTAGATATGTAGATAAAGATGTTAAGATTTTAGATCTTTTTGCAGTCCTTTCTGTACGACAAAACTGCTTTTGAGGTTACATCACAATCTAAAATGAGACGAGATGAAGCACAAACATTATCTGTATGTCATACACATCCATTCTTGCAATTTATTTCACTGCAAAGTGAGTGTTCCATCTGCTGTATCCCATCAGCCCGCGAGACAGCAGTTCCATGTTCCATCAATTTCACTACAACTGCATTCTCACGGGAAAACACAGAGGCAAGGAGGAATACCTAATTATTTAAAGATTAACGAGAGCTGCCTTAAACTCCACCCCTGTGCTCCTCCTAATACGGCTACACAATCCTGTATCTCTTTTCTGAATCCTCTTTTCTCACAATGGATTTGACCAGAATTATCCGGAAACCATTCTCAGGGGCATTTATACCAAATATATATATACATATATATCCATTTCTTACGATCTGCTCTCGAGTCTGTGTAAATTTACATAGAAAGTGAATCTCAACTGATCAACTTCAAACCTTAGAATTGTCAATGAGTTACTTTATGTATATACAGTCATTAAGGGCTGTTACATTTTGTCTCGGAGACTTTTCTTTTTATTTTTAAGCTCAAATGTAGCTTTTCAGCACACAGCAAATAAACACACACACACACACACACACACACACACACACACACACAAACACACACTCTCTCTCTTTCTCTCTCTCAAGACTCTTTCACGCGACATTCGTCACTCGTCCCTCCCCTTTTTATCCTTGGCGCCACTCACTGAAACACAGTGAGTGGCGGCAAGGGTAAGGTGGCAAGGTGGGAATCCTTACCACTTACCTGTTCTGACTCCACCCCCCACAACCACAACCACACCGCCACAATGGCTAATCCACAAGGGGGCAGCAGAGCAGAGTTAAATGATTACTATTTCCAAAAAGGCATTCTTCTACAATTTTGACATGCCTGGCACATATATATATACATTTTACACAAAATACAGTCGAAATCCACAAAATAATGATGAAACAAGCTGACAAACATGTTTGTTTATACTTACAGATGATACTTGAATAAGGATTGTGGGTAAGATCAAACATGTAACTGTGTGTTATGAGGGAAGATTGCATAAACACAGTGACAGTACTTCTCTACCAGAGAACATTCACTTCTTCTACGAACCCCATTTCCAGAAAAGTTGGGACTCTAATCCTAACCCCACTTTGTATATTAACAGCTATTTCAGCTACATAATGGCTAGGTTGACCTGCTCCATCTAGTGGTAGAGGGTTCCAATAAACTGGTTTTAAAGATAAAATGGCCTTGCGTCCTATCCCGCCGGCTAGGCACCCGCTCTACCGTGACCCTGGGAACAGGACTGAACGTTTAAGAAGATGAATGAATGAATTAATGAACGAATGGAATTCATTAACGTACAAAGATGATTTTGGACATTTTCACAATCTGTTAGAAATTTTTAGTTTGCCTCTTTAGGCTAGAGGCAATATCAGACATGTCAACATTGCAAGCATGAAAACCCCAAAAAACTGTACTGAACAAATGAGTGGACGAGACGACAGGTTTTTCCTCTACATTTGTTTTACCCTCGTGTTGTCTTAAGGGTGAAAAATGACCCACAAAATGACTAAGTTTTCCAGTAGAGAAATCCCCTTAAATGATCTTTTTTCAACCTGAAACTTGATAATTTTTCCTAAAGTGACCCCAACAGTAGAAAAAGTGAAACACTGCCTTTTTAAATATTTACATAAAAGCTGTGAACCACCAGGGTACACAGATTGTCTTAGGGTCATTTTTGACCTGTCAGTTATAAAATCACTTAGTCACCACTTTATGTGCTACTGACTGAACGTACTTGAGCAGGTGCACCACACACCTGCAATTCACAGACAAAATAAAAAAACAGTTTCATACAAAATAAACAAAATTTCAGACAAAATCAACATTTCTTGAAAGCAATGTTTACTAATGGGGAATGCAGTCAGAGGCATTAAAGGTGCTGCTGTGTGTCCGATGATTGAGTGCAATCTTTCCGCATGATTACAAAGAAAAAAAACCTGAATATTCACAAAGTTTTTAAAGAATAACAAATTGTTTCTTCATGCAAAATAGATTTGGGATTTAAAATTCAATTACGCTGCTTTATTTTAGGGGTTTAGTCTAGGAGGGTCATTTTTGAGCCTTAGGACGAGGGTAGTGTACAGAACGTAAAGACTACACAAGGGTTAAACCAAACAAAGACAGCACAGTCCCGAATTTCTGATTTCTGTTGGCTGAAAAAACACAGGTTCTTGAATCCCTGTGTTAAATTACAGTCCGAGAAAAAGTCTGCTGGAAGTAGGAGTCGCCTCTGACAGGAACAACGGTTTCTTTAACTTTTTGCGTCCTTTCCCCTTCAGTGAATCTTCTTTCTGCCCAGGTGAATTTTATTAGTGTTGAGTCGGAAAAGCCTAGTTTTGTCACCTTAGCATAAAGCATAAAGTGTTGTCTCTGTACCATAGTCATGCAAAATGCTATGGCTAACCTGTAAATATTGGCACCTCAAACCATTGAAATTCACTGGAGCCTCTAGTTTTTTTTTGTTTTTTTTTTAATCATCTTTCAACAGACTCAAAAGTAAGACTTCACATGATATTATTTCTCCGTTGAATAATATTCATCAGCTCAGCACTATATATGCACTATAATACAGCACGTCGTGTCTTATCTCTAACAAGCAGATACGTGTTAATCAGTGCAGGATGTCACTGTCCTTTTCATGCGGCTCATTTCCATCAGAACCCGCATTGTGGGATTCATTTAAAAAAAAAAAAAGGAAATGGAAAAATAACTCATTCTCAGGCACTAAAAGTGTTTCTGGTGCTATTTTACAGAATTGGAACATGCAAGTATAAGGAGATGTTAGAGACGAGCTGATTAACGTTATGATTGTGCAACATTTTTCTAAAGCAAACCTTTTGCATAGAGAACTTAATCATATGTTTAATCATTAGATGATTTCCCTTATTATCCAAAACCATTTAGACTTTTTTTTTAAACACATTTACCAGTGTGATGTTAAAGAAAGACAAATCTGCAAGATTTCTGTTTAAACTAATAGATATTTTAGCATTTCCCCCCAGAAGGATGTGATTATATATGCACCTAATAAAAATACAGCATAATCACATACATATAAAATATATTCACATATTTTTTCTCTAGCTGCTGAACCGTAAAGGATGCACAGCTCTCCTACAATCAATACCACTAATCATGTGATTCTCCTTTCTTTTTTTGTCCTTCCCACCCCAGTACATTCCCACATTTTCCCAGCAGTGGGCACTGGAGGTACACGGCTACATGAGGAGGGAAGAGAGCAGCACGTGGGAAGACTCCACGTGCTCGATACAGATGACCTTGATAAAGCAGGGTGTGAAAGAGAAGCAGGCTGAGAGAGCAATGCGGCAACCGTACGAGCTATCGATCTGAGAGAGACTTGTAGTTGTGCCACTACCACACCCCAAGACGGCATTTGTTAGACTGTGCTTGTGACATGTTCCTGTGTGTCCTGTACATCATACTTTCACGTACATAATACTTTGTAATTCTCTCTCTCTCTCTCTCTCTCTCTCTCTCTCTCTCTCTCTCTCTCTCTCTCAATATATACTGTGTGTACAAACTGGGACTTTTTAAAGTGCTGTTCTTATTTTGTCTTAGTAACTCCTAATTTCAGTATATTATCTTGCTATTTTGACTTAAATCATTTAAAGTTAAATAACAAGATAGTAAGTCATAATAACAAGGTATTGTGTCATTAATAATGAGACACTACGTAAAAAATTATGACATAATACCATATATTATGTATATAATATTGGCATTTTTACTTAAATCATTCTCTATGCTGAAATAGCAAGTCAATGATCCATTAATTACTCAAACTCAAGTCAGAATAATGAATTAATATCTTAAAAACTTAACGAGTTACTAAGTTGTACTTCTGGTTATTAAGTCCAAATAGCAATGTAATATTTTGAAATAATAAATTTAACCAATGACCAAACAACAGGTTTGTATGATTAAAATCATGATTTACGAAGTCAATATAAGTTATGAAGTTGAACTCGCAAGACGCTTTCTCAAAATAATGAGACAGAAAGGGAACTTAATGAGTTACGACTTCAAAATAACAAAATGTTAAGAGAAATGTGAAAATACGAAGTCAAAATTACAACACAGCACTTAAAAATTCACACCTTTGATTTCAGGGTTTTAGGGCATAAGTAGGGGTTTGTTTGCAAAATGACTGTTTTTTTATTCGGAATATCCATAGAGTCACTCTGTCCATAAATAAAGCAAGAAAAAAACTGCTTCAATGCTTCTTGCTTTAATGCACTTGGAAAGTGAGGACTTTCCATTGACATAATTATCAGTGCAGCTAATTAATGCTATAGCTAACCCTAATCCTAACCCTCACCTTAACCTCAGCAATGAAAAGCCAAATTTTTGGCTCTTTTATTTTTATTTTTTTAATGTTTGTTTAAAACTACAACAAAAAAACAACTTTCCTTATGGGGACCAATAAAATGTCACTTTTAACAATGGACATTTTCCCAAAGCAGCTTTACAGACACGAAAAGTTGGATATATCTTTTAAAAACTGGTGGAACCAGACCCAAAAGGGAAACCTCATTTTCTCATTTTGCTGATACTGGATACTGCAATAATAAATGGTCCCTTCTATAACTGTGATACATAGCAAAACAAAGTCCAGTTGTGTAATCAGGAAATTCTTGAAGGTTCTAACATGAAGTGTATTTTGTTGAAGGACTGTTAACTGTTAGAGAAAGCTGTTTATAACCGTTGAAGTCTAAAGCCAAATTCATGGTTTCTGAGTGTATCTTTAGTCTATCCAGTATGGTAAAACTGTTCATGTAGGACCATCCTCAGCAGCAGAGAATCATTTTCAGTTGATGAGAACTTCCAAAAGAAATAGGGCATCAGGGTGGATTGGGCAGATCCAGAAGGCAGAAGGAATCAGGATCACTGGTATCGTCTGGTCTCTCAGGCATAGCACACGTAATTTCACAGAGAAAGAAAGAGGGGGGGAAGAGGGAGGGGAAGACTGCATGAGAGGGATATAAAGAGAAAGAGAGAGAGAGAGAGAGAGAGAGAGAGAGAGAGAGAGAGAAGACAGATTATTAGGTATGCTTTTTTCACATAATGGTTAGAGAAAATGTGTGCAAAGTGCAAGCAGGGACTCTGGCAAGAATAGCTATGACAGCATAACTAGAAGAAAGAGCCAGAAAGTAACACAGACATGAGGGCTCTGGGACATATAGTGGCCAGTCACTTCACTATCAACAAACCTGAGTGAATGCATGCGAGTGGGGGGGGGGGGGGTGAAAGCATCGAAACATCCAAGTTTACCAGAAGACCTTATGAACCCTCCAGATCTGCACCCATACCCAAGTAGAAAAACTACTGACAACAAGCTTAGCTACAGTTTCATAACTATGGGGATTTGTAAAAGAAAGTTCTGCCCCCTGATGTAGCCTTCATTTTTCAAGGTACTAACAAAGAACCTGCACCTTTCGATCAAAGTAAGCATGATGGATCAAAACAGACTAGAAGTTCACCGAGGTACTGCAGCTCAAGACCTTTCAGAGCTTTATACATCAACGGTAATATTTTATAATCAATGCAAAATATGACTTGGAACAAATGCAGTGTGGATAAGACAGGGGTGATGTGGGGTCATATCTTCTGGTTCTAGTAAGGATCTGGCTACTGAATTCTGAGCTAACTGCATCTTGTTTATGCACCTGCTGGAATCCAGACAGCAGGGCATTACAATAATCCAACCTAGAAGTAACAAAAGCATGAGCTAGTTTTTGTGCATCATGCAGTGACATTATATTTCTGATTTTAGTTATACGTCTGAGATGAAAGAAGGCTATCCTAGTAATATTACCTATATGAGCTTCAAATGTAATACTAGGGTCAAGAATCTCACCAAGGCCTTCTACATCTGCACATGATGTAACTAAAAGGCCACCCAGAAAGCTTACTTCTAGCTCCCTGTGGTCATAGTAGAGACGGGGAGGTTTGATACATACAACTGTGTGTTATCAGCATAGCAATGGAAGCTGGTACCGTATTTATGAATAATATATAGAGATAAAAGTAATGGGCCTAAAACCAAACCTTGTGAATCGCCAAACTTTACCTTAGTATACTTGGAGAACTCACTATTTACATCTACAAACTGATAATGGTCTTTACTGACTGTTATCAGTTTGAAGATCAGCAAGACCTCAACCATGCGAGGGTCGCTCCCTTAACCGAGACATCATTTTCCAGTCTATGAAGGAGAATAGTATGATCGATGGTGCCAAAAGCTGCACTAAGGTCAAGCAACACAAGGAAAGACATACAACCCTGATCAGAGGCCAGTAGTAGGTCATTTACTACCTTAACCAGCACTGTCTCTGTGCTCTGATGAGGCCTAAATCCTGACTGATGGATTTCATGAATGCTATTCCTATATAGCTATGAGCATAGCTGCTGTGCTACAAACTTTTCTAGGTTCTTGGAGATAAACGGAAGATTTGATATTGGGCTAAAGTTGGACAACTGACAGGGGTTGAGGTCAGGTTTTTTAATCTGGGCGTTGATCACTAGGTTAAAGGATTTGGGTACATGACCAATGCTAAGGGAACAACTGAATATTTTAGAAAAGGTTTAATTGTTTCTGGTAGTATTTGTTTGAAGAAACGTTTAGGTAAGGGATCTAGTACGCAAGATAATGATTTGGAGAAGGAAATTACTAAATTAATTTAGCCTCTTGAAGTGGAATAAAACATTCTAATTGCTGATATGGTTATACTGTCATCTACATGATTAGTTATCAGATTATCTGGCTTTAAATTAATAACATGAATTTTTTGCCTGACATTTTCTACTTTGTAAAAATTCATAAAGCTATCACTTCTACATATTGATGGTGTTCGTCCACGGTGGTCTAATTCCTAGTTAATTTTGCTACAGTATTGATTAAGAATCCAGGATTTTTTTTAATTATCTTCTGTTAGAGTGGGGTGATATGTTGATCTAGCAGCACTAAAAGCTTTTATGTAGCTCAAAAAGCTTCAATGCTGTTTGGAAAGCTACCAATTTACTTTGATGCCATTTACACTCTAATTTATAAATAGCCTGTTTTAAGGTGCAACTGTGATCGTTATAGCAGGATGATAGTTCTCACACATCTCCACCTTCAATGTTTTTTTTTTTTTTCCCCTCTAAACTGTTAGCAATAAAATGAATTCACTGGTGCAATACATGTGCAAAATAACACAAAGCCCATTTCCAGAGCTACTTTCTAAAAGTGCAATTTATTAATTAACTTGAATGTTTATTTAACATACAAAATGACAAAGAAAAGATTTTCAGTGTTTTCAATGACCAACAGTCAAGTCATGCTGTTGTAACTCACAAAGAAATAGGCCTGGCATTATCCTGCTGAAATAGACATGGAGTTCCTGGGGAAAGATGTCTCCTTGACAGCAGCATATGTTTCTCCACAATACCAATATAAGTTTCCGCATCAATTTTACCTTCACTTATATGCGGATCCCCTATGCCGTGCACTCTGATGCACCCCCATGCAGCAACAGATGCTGTTTTTTTTTTCACTTTTCATAGGTAACAGTCTGGATGGTCTTTTTCATCTTTGACACCTAGAATCTGACATTCGTGTCTCCCAATATCAAGCTTAAACATGGACTCGTCCGGCCTCACAACATGTTTCCACTGTCTTTTGGTCCAGCTCAGATGACTTCGGGACCAGAAAACTTGCTAGTGTTTTTGCGCAATTTACTATATAGCTTCTCTTCTTTGCATAATACAGTTTCAGGTTGAATTTCTTGGACTGTGTTAAGGGACAATGATTTTCCAAAGTACTCCCGAGCCCATGTGACTGTGTCCATCACGGTAGCATGATGGTTTCTCACACAATACCACCTGACGGCTTGAAGTTTCCAAACTTGGCCTTTACGCTCCGAGATCCCACCTGACTCCCTGAATCTTTTCATGATATTATGAACTGTAGATGGTGAAAAATTTTAATTCTTTGCAATTTTGCACTGAGAAACATTGTATTTGTACTGACTGACAATTCTCTTATTAAGTTTGGCTCAAAGCGGTGAAACACGACCCATCCTTGCTTGCGAAGGCTAAGCCTTTGGTGGATACTCAATCTTCATGACATCACCTGTTACCCGTTAAACTGCTAATTGCGGAACCTACCAGAACAGTGTTACTTTTATAAACTTTTCAGTCTTATTTTCCTTCTGGCCCAGCTTTTTTCTGAGTGTGTTGCAGACATCAAATTCTATTGCATTTTATATTTACAAAATACAACAATTTGTAATTAGTTTTTACTGCATTTTCAGAAAGTGTCCCAACTTTGTACATCTGTGTATCACATGACATCATTTATTAAACTGTGCTCGTGTGGATGAGTTCAAATCGATGATTAATTACGAGTGCAGCGCAGTGTGAATATTCTTTATAGAGTCATGATGCATAGACTATGCAACGTGTACAGCAGCATCTGGGAGATTTTAACCTCGAAACGAGGTTTCTGTGTGCCTGCATACGGTGCTGATCTGATTCTAAACTAGCCGAGTGGGACTGCATAGTGAAGTGCAACCCGTGGCTCTGCTACTGCGCACATATTTAGCTATTTAGCTTTAAATGATAACAGAAATACCTGCACGAGGGTTTTTTCATGGCTGAGATTAAAAAAAGACTCTCACACACACTTCTACACTTCATGCAAAGTGATATCAAAGTGTTATAATAAAGGGAAAAAAAGATGTTTCCCAGTGTGGTTTTGTGGAGTTAAGTGTAAAATCAGCGTCATCCACTGCAGAGTGAAATCTTTTCGGACTTCGAGTAAATTTTACCATCTGTCTCTGTTTTTTCCACCAGCCAATTAATGTGAATTAAAGAACACCACCATGTACATATCCATTGATATTTATATTTAATGTTCTTGAGACAAACTAGCAGCTATAAACAGCCATTCCCTTACCAGCAACTTTACCCAAGTTTTTTTTTACTTTTTTATGGCACAAAACTATTTTTATTTAGCTGAACATTCTGGCTTTGTGAAATATACCTTAAACAAATGAAATTAAATTAGTTTAATGAATGGAGTATTTTTTTTTAGATCAAGTACAGGAAATCACTTGATGAAATCATTTATTTTTGAACAAAACAATTATAGCATCACCTTGTAATTTGCATTTCTAAAACAAATACCAGAGTGCTTACAGACCTTTCCAAGCTGTTGGACTTGGTTAATTGAAAGGAAACATGCCCCCAACAATAGAGTTTATTATAAAACTCCTTCAAGAAGGAAGTCCAACACAGAATGTGGAAAATAGTCAGCTATGTGTAAAATTAGTGCAAGTTTAAACAAAATTAGGAGGTTATAAAAGGAAAACATATGGTTAGACCAAGGAAGAAGTCAAAGTGTCGGGACAGAAAACTCAAAGCAATATGCCTTGAAAAAAGACAATGCTCAACAAAACAAATGCAAAACAAAAGGCCAGAAACAAGAGACGATTAATGGGACAGAACTGTAAGAAAACAGCTGAATGAAATGACATTTGCATACAGAAAAGTGAAATGAAAACCAGAAGAAAACAAGGTTACAGTGGACTGAGGAGTAGCAACCATGGAGTGTGGATGACTGGCTGAAAGTGATATTCAGTGATGAAGCACGGATGTTCATTGGCCTATTACAGGGGTGTCCAATCTTATCCACGAAGGGCTGGTGTGTGTGCAGGTTTTCCTTCAAGTCAAGCAGGAGCCACACCTCATTCCACCTGTTTTTAATCAATGGATCTAATCAATGGATCTTGACTTTCAGTAGTGTGTGGCTCCTGCTTGGTTGGAAAGAAAACCTGCACTCACGCTTGGACACCACTGGACTAGGAGATGATGATGCTAGAACTTTTGTCTGGTGCCATTCTAATGAAACATATAAAGATTAGCTGAAGAAAATGATGAAATTTCCAACAAATAAAATCAATTTATTTTGTTAAATGTTGTACCTCTGACACTGGAGACTCCTTCCCTACATATCTGCCACTTTTTAAAAATGTTTATTATTACTAGAGTTTCCGGCAGACATGTTCTTGTGAATTAATGGTTGCTATAGAAACTCATATTGAACAAGTTCATTTATATAAACGTGATTTGCAGCTGAACTAGTGATAAAAAAAAATTAATCAAGACCTTCTAACCAATCACAATCCAGAATTCAGTAAGACTGTGCAATAATGCATGTCTGTTAATGCAGATGTTAAAGGGAAGGTAGGTGTTTCTTGCTACATATTCTTTCATTGCATGTTTATGCACTTTAGCAGTAAGATTTGCCTCACTGCTCAGGTTTATACAATGCATCTTGTATTTACTTTTCTTCTTCCTTCCTCTGCATTGCCTCATTCGTATTCTTCGTGCGAATGCATGGCGTATGGTCCAGATCGCTGCTTACAGATTAAGGCTAGAATTGGACTGTCAATGCTAATCAACAGTCATTTGTAGTCTAGTGTTTTTCTTAATGCGCCCCTTCACCTTGGTACAAAAGCAGCTGTTAGCAAAAAAAAATGTGAGCTGAATTGTAATAGGCGTAGTGAGTGAATGCGTACTCGACAGACAGCTGTCCCGCTGGTGGATCCTCATCAATCAAAACTTTTTTTTATTTTTTTTTAGAAAATTTTAGAATTGTGTCATCTCTGTGATATGTTAATAATTAGAATGAAAATGAATACTAGTATCATAACAATAACAGGATGACAGTATGGTGCTAAATCACAAACTTGCAGATGACCATCTGAAAAAAAAAATCTATAACAAAGTGACTGCTACATTCTCTACAAAATCACTAAATAAACTTGGCTAAACTGTTTGCAAAATGGTGAAATGTGCTTTTGTAGTTGTTGTTTTCGTTTCTATTATGACATTCATTTTAGCAAATTTATTTACTTCAGGCACATCTGAAAAAAACATTAACCATTATTATTACTCTACTATAACTGCTCATCAAGCAAGAACATATATAATATGTATATACACATCATCTAACATACAGTACCAGTCAGAAGTTTGGACACACATTTAATTCAGTGGTTTTTCATTATTTAAAAATGTTCTGCATTGTAGATTAATACTAAAGTCATCCAAACTATGAAGA
>JAOVVH010000059.1:6280234-6297206 GCA_028566435.1 Scorpiodoras heckelii | reverse complement strand
TATATATATAAAAAGATAAAGCTTTTTCTCATTATGGGAGACTGTGAAGTTCAACACGACTCCCTAAAGTCTTAGACATACTCTGTGATGTTCTTGCTGAGCTAACAGTTGTATGCCGTGATTCAATTTTTACATATTTCAAGAAATAAATCTTACTGGCACAGTCTTCACTGTCTGTCTCATTTCTCACTGATAGCAGAAGGGAATACAGAGCAGGAGTCAAAGCAATGCCAATGACTTCTTCAAAGATCCTCTGCTTAAATGTAGTTAAATCTGCTTAAATCACTCACCTCGATAGGCGGTTATTCCTTCAAATGACCAGTCGTTTGGTATTTAAAGACCATCTTTAGGATATCTGCTGTCTTGTTTGGGTCATGGCCAAGTGCATTTCTGTAATAAAAGGTCTCCTTCATTTTAAGAAAGATCTGAGCTAAATCAGAAGAATGGATAAGACAGGCAATAGCATCTTCATCAAGCCAATCCTTGGGACTGATGGATCTACAGCCCCTGGCAAAAAAATGATGAAATCACCATACTTATAGGATGGTCACCCTGCTTTTTTATAAATCAAATAAACAAATTACAGATATGACCCAAAACAATTTTGGTTAATAGCTGAAAAAGTCTGGCATTTAATGGCAGACAATTAGTGACAATTAGTGGCCAGATCAAGTACAGAAAAAAAAATCACACATTTAGTACTTTGTTGCTCCTCTTTGGACCTCTGGGGTGACTTGAATGCATTGAGGCATGGAGTTCACTAATGAAAAACAATATTCTTCATCAAACTGAACCTAACGTTCTTGAACAGCAGTAGACAGATCAGCTTTGCATGATAGAGTCTTGTCATTGATCAACGTTTTTGTCATGGACCACCATAAATTTGCAATCAGACTGAGATTCAATTCAGTGATATTTTATGCATAAAGCGCTTTTAATAATGAACACTGTCCCAAAGAGGCGTTACAAAAATATAAAATACAGATATTATTTTTCAATTTATAAAAAATGTATCCCTACAGAACAAGCTGGGGCTCAAAGTGGCAAGGAAAAACTCCCTTACATGACAAGACGGAGACCCTTGAGAGGATCCAGACTCAAAAGAGAACCCATCCTGATTTGGGTTACACCAGATAGTGCTTATGTAAATAATGCCTGTGTGCTACTATTTATTTAAATTCATTAAAGTTTTAAAATGAAGTCTATTTTGTTGAGGTTATCAAATGTTCATTGATGGAGTATAAAACTGTTCATGGTGATTGCAGACCAAAGTCAAATTTGTGGTTTCTAGTTTATCTTTAGGCTGTCCATTACGGTGTCCATGTGGGGCTATCCTCAGCAGCAGCGAGTGATTTTAAGGTCATAAGGTGATAACTCCAAACAGAAGCAGGATGTCATGGTGGATTGGGCAGGTCCAGAGAGCAGAAGGAATCAGGATCCATGGTATTATCAAATGTATCAGGCATCAGCAGCTCGACAGAGAGAGAAAGAAAGAAAGAAAGAAAGAAAGAAAGGGAGGGAGGGGGAGGGAAAGAGAGCAAAAGAAGAAGAAAGAGAGGGAGAGAAAGGAACATAAATTATTTGGTATGCGTTTTTCACATTATGGTTCTTTTCACATTTCATACATTGTGTGCAGAGTGCAAGCAGTGACATGGCAAGATTAGCTAAGACAGCATAACTAAAAAGGGACAGCCAGAAGATAACACAGTCATGAGGTCACCCTGGAACATGAAGTGGGCAGTCACTCCACTGTCAACAAACCTGACTGAATGCATGAGAGTGAGGAGGGGCAGCATCCCAACATCCCAGTTTACCAAAGCACTCTATGCCCATGAACACTCCAGGTTTGCACCTTTACCCAAGAAGAAAAACTATTAACAAAAGGCTTGACTAAACAAAAAGGTTTTTAGCCTAGACATAAACACTGCGTCTGAGTCCTGAACACTAACTGGAAAGCTGTTGCATAACTGTGGGACTTGGTAAGAGAAAGCTCTGCCCTCTGCTGTAGCCTACATTATTCTAGGTACCAACAAAGAGCCTGTACCTTTTGAATGAATTAGGCGTGGAAGATCATAAAATACTAGAAGTTTGCTTAGGTACTGTGGCACAAGACCATGTAGTGCTTCATTGGTCAATAGTGGTATAATAGATGAATGAGATGAATGTCATGGCAATATTGGACTTTTGATGATTTCTTTTTTATGGAGAATGAGTACACAACATACATCTTTAATAGAAAAAAAGAATGGCAGGTTCTGAAATCAAAACAGGGTCACAAAAATATACATATGGCGACTTTGATTATTAATTCACTGGTGCTGAAAGTCCCAAAATCTCTTTGCCAAGACCAAGGCTTCTTAACTTCCTGTTGGTGATCATGATTGACTACAGATGGTATCTTTTCTGCAGTCACATAAAAAGAGTTTGTTTGATAAATTGCTGTGTTTAGATTAACCATCACACAGTACAATGAGTTGCTGTGTTGATTTCAGAAAACTCCAAAAAATTAAAACTTTATTCTATTAAAGATTTATGTTGTAGAGAGCAGAGCGATCTCCTGGGCCATCAGTGAGTAATGATTATCTTGGTGAAAAACCTTGGCTTTATCTGAATTCCCCACAAAAATGATTTTCCACTTATTATTTCAGGTATCCCTGAGCGTAATTTTCAGGTTGTGTTCGGTTTTGCATGCCAGAACCTCCAGAGTTTTAAAGCCTCTGCTTCACTTGAGCATCTTCAAAAGGCTTAGGACAGGACAGGAGAGGATAAGGACAGCTATCCAAAATCTGTACAAGATGCTCCAAGTAAGCACAGGCTCTGCCAAATGCAGTTCTTCACACTGAGGACAACATAACAGGACAGCTAGTGAGTGCATGTTTTATAGTTTCAATTTAACAGAAAATTAGTTCATATGTACACTATAAATGCTTTAAAATGGTACATAGAAAATGAAGGCCTAACAGTATAATATAAACAAATTGATATTCGCTTTTAACAGATTTGAACTTTATGGCTGCCAGTGCACTTCAGTTGTGTGCACTCATGTGTGAAAGACAAATACGTAAGCCTGTGTGTAATATGGTACACAAATTAGGAGTCCACAATAGTTGGACTGTTTACTGACATCAGTTAAAACAATGTTTGCCCAATCACGTATGTCAATCTCCACCTATGACTTAGCTGTATGAACAAGCTAATGATGAAATGGATGTTTCTCATCTGCTCCCATTGGTATGGCAGGGAATATGCAACAGTGTTGTCTTTCCCTTTTCCTGCTTCCTCAGGTCGTCAAAAAGAAAAAAAATTAAGGTTTTGGAATGGCCAAGTCAAAGTCCTGACTTGAATGTAGCTGAATGAAAACAATTCTGCAAAGAATAGTGGGCCAACATTTCACCACAGAGATGTAAATGACTAATTGCATGTTATTGCAAATGTATAATTGCAGCTGTTACTGCTGATGGTGGCACAACCAGTTATCAGGGGGTCTAGGGGGCCAATTACTTTTCGCATGGGCGATATAGGTTAATAAATCTTTATATTCAGTAAAGGGAACAAACTGGTAAAAATAGAAAGAAATTGGGAAGTGGACAAACACTTTTTCACAGTACTGTACAACCACTGACTAGCCCTTTCAGTTACTTCTGACAATTCCTTCATATTAGACCTTGCTATAAATCCCCTAACACCCCTAAAATCTCTATCAATTTCATCTTCAATTTGATTTGTTAACTCTGTAAAATAAACGATACTATTTGCTGTCTGAGTACAAGCAGAGTTAGTAAAATGCACTGTGGGACCTGTAGTTGCCTACCCACATCTGCTACCAGCTTCCAATTTCAAATTTCAACCCATTTACCCATATTAACACCCTGTCTTCTCTTTATTATTATGCTGCCCCTTGGACACAAAAGTAATTTCCCTACTACTAATACCAGGGGGCATAGCATTAACCACCAAGCGCTTCTAATCTAATACAGTCTGTTAAGTAACCAAGCATCTGATTATGCCTCCATGTGTAGTATCCATGCTGATAAAAGTGTGTTCCAGTATTTCATTTCCTTCACAACATGTACAACTTGAATCTTCACCTACCCACTAGCCAAGGTTCTGTGGAGTTGGATATTAAAAGTAGCTCCTAGACAAAATTTGATACAACTTGCTTCCACTGCCCTTAACTCCACCAGGTGATTGACTACACTCTCTGTGTGATTGGCCCAGTTCTTCTGCTGCTGTCTGCATACTTCCTCCTCCTGGTCCTGAATAAAACTACTAATCACTTGCCTTCTCTCTGGTGATGTGGCCTTACTAAATGCTTTCCATCAATAACTTGATCCTAGTCCTGCTCTCCAGTCCTCCAGTGCTCCAATTCTCCCATGGCTTCCACTTTTGTCCTGTTTTGTGATCGGCAATGCTGCTTTAATTAGCCCATCTTGTGACCCTATCAGTATCAATTTGTGACTTTCCTAAGCACCTAAATTCTTCAGCTAAACGTGTTAGTGGTAGTTCCAGCACCAATATCCTGAACCATGCCACACTACTTAAACAACATGGTACATCTAACCATTTCTTTATGTCCTTCAACATCTCTACCATCTCCTTATTTAGCCGCACAACTTGCTCTTTATCATTCATTTACATTTACGGCATTTGGCAGATGCCCTTATCCAGACCGAATTACGTTTATCTCACTTATACAACTGAGCAGTTGAGTGTCAAGGGCCTTGCTCAAGGGCCCAGAAGTGGCAGCTTGGCTGTGGTAGGATTTGGCCTACTCATGGCCTTTTGGTCAGTAGTCCAACATCTTAACCACTGAGATACACTGAGCTGTAGCATTCAATGATACACCATACCATATCCACGTATACTCTTAACTGGTTTCTCCAAGATGGACGGTATCAGTTCTTTCTCCATCAGAAATCTTTTCTGCACAAGCTTCCCTTTCAAGATTGACTTCTTGATTTACTGGGTTTAATCTTCATTCTTGCCCACCTAAGATTATCATTCAATTTCTCTAATAGCTGCCGGGTACATGGAAGGGTAGATGCTGATTGTAGATTGTACCAACTTCCAACCACTGCCGGGATGTAACATACTCTGCTATATTGAAGCAAAACTGCATATCTTCAAAATAAGTTTTAACCAAACTCGTAATCCTATTCAGTACCTGGAAGGACTCAAATGCCTTCCACGGTAAAATATGTAGCACAGAGCCAAATGCATTGACTAAGTCTAGGAATATCACATGCAGATCCCTACCCTCTTTCTTTGCTGCCTGAATTTGATGCCACTACTACTATGCTGTAAACAACCTGCAAAACCTAAGATGTCTCCACTGAAGTATCAATAAGCTTATTTTCTTTCAAGTATACAGCAAGTCTCTGTGTGATCACACAAAAAATTACTACCCTTCACATTAAGCAGGCTTATAGATCAAAACTGCTTAATACTTAAGTATAACAGGAGAATTCTTCTCCTTTCGAATTAGAATACCTCCTGCTCATCATCAATCTTTTGGGATAATCTCTTTCTTTCACACTATAACCACTATTTTCCATGAAATCTTCAAGACATCAGGTGCATTTTATAGACAGGCACCCCATAAGGCTCTGGTGCTGAGCCTGCTTTTGCACAAACTGCGCCACATCTTGTACCTCACTCCACCTAGGGAGGTTAACATCCATTTGTCATTCTGTGTCACCCACTGGTGGAAAATTTGCCGGCAGCTCCAGCTCCAGAATGGTTATCCTTTCATCGAAATACACACTAGGATGCGTATCTAGGCCGTTCTTTTTAACCTTTAGACTTTCCAATTTCTATTTATTAAACAGGGTCTCAAACTTAAACAGATCCCTGCAAAATGCTGCCCTGGCATGCATTTCCTGCATTTTCCTCCTTTCTCTCATAATCTCTTCTCCCTCTCAGTCTTGCCAATTTGCATTTTAATTCTTCCTGCAATATCTTAATACACTCTCTTTCTCCTCATTTCCTCACATCCACCACACTCGACTTAATATTTTGACATTCCTAGACACCTACTTCCACACAAGATTTGCATAGGGGTCATCAGGTAGGCACCTCCCTTCATCTGTGCTTTATTGAATTAAGCCCACAGTGCCTTTGTAATGCTCAACAGTGAAGTCTGGCATCCCAGACCCACCTCTATTCAAGCTCACTTCACAGACACACCATTTAAACTCTTAAGATAGGTACACGTTTGCCTCCCTGGTGGCCAAGGATATAATTGATGTAGCTGCACTGGCACCATTAATGCATGCTCAGTGCCACCAGTTCCGTCTTGACTCTACAAACCACATCAACAACCACATTTAAAAACCTATATGTATAATCTGTGCAAAACCTACACACTCTGTCACCTAATGCACTCCCACAGCCAACCTGTGCCCTTCGTATCCAGAACCATCAACTAGCTCTATCGGCTACTTCTGACAATTGCTTCATGGCTGCCCTTATCATACTGACTCCAAATTCAAAATCAACCAGCAAGGATGTCTCAGACTTTGCTACAATTCCCCTAACAAGTATCTTCACTGGCCTAATATATGCCTGCTCGCATGCTGTCTTACTGGAGTCACCAGATTTGCAAAGCTCAGCTTTTCCCTTAGCAAGTTGCACCTTGACCGGTTGTTCTTGGTAGCCATCAACAAGGTTCTGGCTGAATTCTGGTTGGATATTTTACCACTCATATTGGCAGAATTGTTAGAGTTCAGTTAAATCTGTATGTGTATTGCCTCCTGAGTCTTCCTCTACACCTTCTCACACACCTGGGTTCTACAGATTGCAAACTGAATTGACAAATTGCACCTGAAAAGACTGGGGTAAACAATGGAAAAGGTTCTGCATTTAGAAGTGCTACTAACGTCATCACTTTTTGAAGCAACCATGCAGATTTCAGGAAAAAATAGATAAATAAATAAATAAGTGAAGGATATTTGGTGCTTGTATGTTTGTCCATGCTAGCTAGCAAGCATCAGATGCTCATTTGCTGCCCACAACAGCCTTTTCTTTGTCTCATCAGAAATAAATAATTTCTTATTTGAAGCTTATTGAATTTTGGCTAATAATGAATCCCCTTATAGAGAATATAAAGCAAAAAGAATAAATCAATCTGAGATTTGAAAACAACAATCGGACAATTTGAAAACAACAGGAGAAAAATCTTTAGATGTTCTCATAGATTTCTTACAGATAAAATACACAGTAGAGTTGAGACCTTTTGATTTTTGATCACCGAGACACATTTCTGATATTTTGTGTGGCTCATTTATAAGCCAGTCAACTTTTCTTTTGGATCTTACTCTTATCTCAGGAGCTGATTATTTCAGACAAATAAAGATCAGTGCAGTGAGAAAAAAAACCAAAGTGCATTTTAAGATCTTAAACTGGGATCAGGACGAGACATGAGTAAGGCTGTTTCACAGTTTAGTGCCCCCCTTAGCTTACGCTTTATTTCAATCAGAAGCTTATTAATAGCATTTTAAGCGTAATGTTAGTCGCAAACATTTTCTGTCCTAACAGCATCACACACTGCTTTTGGCTGAATACCAAACCTAAGTTATTCACTATATAGACAAAAGTATTTGTACACCTACACATTAGAGCTACAGGAGCTTTAATGACATCCCATTCTAAATCCATAAACATTAATAAGGAGTTGGTCCCCCATATGCAGCTATTCCACTCTTCTGTGAAGGCTTTCTACAGGATTTTGCAGTGTGTCTGTGGGAATCTTTGCTCATTCATCCAGAAGAGCGTTTGTGAGATGATACACAGATGTAGGACAGGAAGGCTTGGCCTGGTTGAGATCAGGGCTCTGTGGAGGCCAGTCAAGTTCTTCCACACCAAACTCTCCCAAATGTGCCTTTGTGAACCTTGATGGTCTTCTCCAAGCATGCAATTGTCCAAAATGTATTGGTATGCTGAAGCATTAAGATTTCCCTTAACTGGATCTAAGGGGCCTTGGCCAACCCCTGAAAAACATCCCCATAACATTATCCCTCCTCCACCAAACTTTCCAGTTTTCACAGTGCAGTCAGGCAGGTAATGTTCTCCTGACATTCACCAAACCCAGACTCATTCATCAGACTGCCAGACAGAGATGTGTGATTCATGACTCCACAGAACATGTTCTCACTGCTCCAGAGTCCAGTGGCTATCTGCTTTACACCACTCCAGCCAACGCTTGGCATTGTGCTCGGTGATGTAAGGCTTGCATGTAGCTGCTCATTCATGGAAATCCATGAGCCATGAAGCATCTGGTGCACAGCTTTTGTGCTGATGTTAAAACCAGAGGAGGTTTGGAACTCTGCAGTTATCGAGACAGCAGAGCGTTGGTGACTATTATGCACTATGCACCTCAGCACTCAGCGACCCCGCTGTGTAACTTTACGTGGTCTGACACTTCATGGCTGAGTTGCTGTGGTTCCTAAACACTTCCATGTTTCAACAATACCACTCAAAGTTGATTGTGGAATATCAACGAGGGAAGAAAATTCACGAACTGACTTGTTGCAATGTTGGCATCCTATTACGGTACTACACTGGAATTCAGTGAGCTCCTTAGAATGACCCATTCTTTCACAGATGTTTGTAAGTCAGGCTGCACGTCTCGGTGCTTGATTTTATACACCTGTGGCAATGGGACTCCATGAAACATCTGAATTCACTGTTTAAGAGGTGTGTCTGAACACGTCTACCTATTGCTAACAGTATTAGAGAGCTAGCTCTTGCTAATTAACGTGACCCTTATTGTTAATATTAACTAGCTACATGTTAACTAGCTACACTTTTCTTACGGTTTACGGCAGCCACAATTTTCCCCCCAAAATTTTCATTCATGAGTTATATTAATCAGTGCTGGTTGAGATATTTAGCTTTTCAGACCATCTTTTCTTGCCCTCAGGCTTCTGCACTGTGGCAAAACATGCTGTGAGAAAGGAAGATCAACGATCAAGGAATGTACCACTTGGGAATATTGGGACATACCGTCTCATGGCAGAGATTTACACCATCAGTGTTTCCAACATTTTAAATAACTTAGATGACAACTCTAGGCTGTGTACCACTGAGAATTCAACACTCTTAAACATAATTATAATAAAATAAAAGCTTTATTATACTTTTTAACCTCATACCTAAATATATTAATGTATTTTAAGCTTATGATACACTAATGATTTACATGTAAACTTGGGTTTTATTGATACCACAGAACTGTCATTTTCTGGTTTCTGATTGGTCAGGAAGTGTGGATTAATTTTACATTTTGCTATCTCTGCTTTGGAGTTCAACTTTGTTCACACGTACTTAGCATATGTGTGTGTGTGTGTGTGTGTGTGTGTGTGTGTGTGTGTATGAATGCAGGCATGTTTGTGTGTGTGTATGCATGTGACAAGCCTGGTCCTCTCTGATAAAACACACACGAAGCATCCGTGAGTGTGTGAGAGCCTGTGAATCTGCCAGTGCCGACTCTGTGTTGCCATAGCGACCACCTTCTCTCCCATCACTAGTGTGTGTGTGGCATGGTGAGCAGTGTGTGATGCTTAAGGAGACACTGACCACCACTGTGATATGCGTGTGTGTGTGTGTGTGTGTGTGTGTGTGTGTGTGTGTGTTCTATGATTAAAACATGATTAATCCTTAAAAGTTTATGTTTATGTAACTTTAAAATAAAATCAATAAGAAAATGAATAATCACGAACGCACAATTTTTGTTTTTATTCAGCTTAATGAGAGAATGGTATATAACACTAAGCACTTCTTTTTGTGCACTTCGAGGCTAACGCTGACTGATTAGCATGAATTGAGCAGTAAGATAAGATAAGATAAGATAAGTCTTTATTGATCCCTTCGGGAGCGTTCCCTCATGGAAATTAAGTAAGCACTGTGGTCATGTGACTCTTTCAACCAATGACATTCCATCGATTAAAGAGCGTTAAGGGGTTAAAGGTTGAAAAAATGTTAACATGATAGGAGTTATATTATTATAAGAATTATTATAATGCATACTGTGTTTACTTAACAAAAACTTAGTACTTAAATATACAAATAAAATATATTAATAATTGTCTCATTTATTTTATTTTGATTTATGTTAATCAATCAATGGAAGAAGGTGGCCTGGTCTGAAGAATCCTGTTTTCTTTTACATCATGTAGACAGCTGGGAGTGTATGTGTTGATTCCATGGGGAAGACATGTCACCAGGATGCACTATGGGAAGAAGGAAAGCCGGTAGATGCAGTGTGATGCTCTGGGCAATGTTCTGCTGGACAACTTTGGATCCTGGCATTCATATGGTTGTTACTTTGACACATATCTCCTACAGACAAAGTACACCCCTTCATGGCAATGGTATTTCCTAATAGCAGTGACCTCTTTCAGCAAGGATGACACACTGCACCCTGACACACTGCAAAAAATTGTTTAGTAATGGTCTGAGGAACATGACAAAGTGTTCAAGGTCTTCCAAATTCCCCAGATCTCAATCTGAACGAGCATCACTGGGATGTGCTGGATAAACCACTTTACTCCATGGGGGCCCCAGCTCACAACTTACAAGCTTTAAAGGATCTGCTGCTAATGTCTTGGCGCCGGATACCACAGCACACCTTCAGATGTCCTGCGGAGTCCATGCTTTGATGGATCAGAGCCGTTCTGGCACTACAAGCGGGACCCGTACAATATTAGTCAGGTGGTTTTCAATGTTATGGCTGATTGGAGTATTTTTGTAATAATGTGTGGTACTTTTTTTATTTATTCATTTTATTTTATTTCATTTTGTTCCATTTTCTTTAAGAATTCCCTGTTTAAACGTTGAAGAAGATGCTATGATTGTTTTGTAAACATGTTTGTCTAGCCGAGTGATGGATGAGTCTGGATGGATCTTTAAAATGATAAAATACTGAACGGTAAAAATGACACCTCTCCTTCTGTGCGGTCTTCATCTTGGGAGGGTAAACAGGTGCCGTGTTTAGGAGGAGGAGGCAGTGTGGTGGGAAGAGGTCACTCTCCAGAGATGGTTGTAGTTGCTGGTAAAAAAAAAAAAAAGGTCTAGACAAAGAGAGAGAGAGAGAGAGAGAGAGAGAGAGAGAGAGAGACGAACCTCTGTAGTGTTCATACTGAGCTGTAAAGCTTCAGACGATGACGAGTCTCACACATTGTGTCTGTTTTTCCCAGGAGAGGGTCAGTGATGGAGAGATCTGTCAGCCAAGGCCAGTGCTAATGACCACTGCGACACACACACACACATGCACACACAGCTAATATGTATATAAAATGCAAAACAGCTTTTCATGCACATTTTACAACAATAGTATCATTCCTCATGCTGTAACATAAAACAGTTATGGTTTAACCCTTAAGGGTTCAGGGGGTATTTCCAAAATATGTCCAAAATGCTTCGTAAGTTCTTGACCAAAATCAGAAAAATGACATAGCTCAACACCTTGTACTAGCATCTGCTATACATGTCTCTCTGAATAAACTATTTTGTTACTATAGAAACAACAACATTTTACAAACAGAGCAGTAATATAAACCCATGATTTGCAGCTGCACTACTGTCAGCGCTGCTGTAATAGAAAACTCATCAACAGCTTTTAACAAATCAGAATCCAGAACCGCACACATACAGTATCTATGCGTTACTAAAGATTCACATAGGAAAATATGGAAGAAGAAAAAATGTGCAGCAAACAAATGAACCTGCAAATGCCATTTAAAAGACATTTATGATGGAGCCATAAAAACTCAACCCTTAGTAGTGGACATTTGGGAGATGTTTCCAAACATCATTCATTCTGGTACTTTAAAAGTTGCCCAGGAGATGTCTTCTGATCTGATATTTCATGTTTATCGATAAAATCCTGTTCTGAATTTCAGATTCATTTTCAACAGTATAAAACAATTGAGCTGGAGATTTTTCACGGGCACGTTATGTGTCATAATTGTGTGTTTTGCTTGCATAGCTTGTTTTGCGAGCTCATGTTCACACCTCAGCACCTTATCCTGCTGCAATGGCAGCCACATTTGCATGTGTTTAACACACAGCCCTATAATCTCTCTAACATGTTACTAAACATCTGTCGTCCTGCTGGGTTTTGCCGCGTTGTTCTTCTGGACTGTCGGACACCTCTTACATGCAAATGTAGATGACAAATTAATCACCTCGAAGCCGGTGCTGTCACACCTGATCACTGCTGTGTACATGTGCTGCTGGCACTACAGGCTCAATAAGCTGATTTTCCATGAGGCTGAAAGCATTGTCTAAAAAAACACACACACAACAACGACCTTTCAGTGAGGTGAATGGGATTAATGGCTAGTCTGCTGATAATCAGTTACACAATACAGAATAACACGACATTCACCTCTCCCTGAAATGTTAATGTTATTTTTTCTTTAATAATTACACACTGTACATGTCTAACTAACATTTCTCTTGCATACATGACATTCAATCTTAATTTTGTTTCTCATTTTTATTTCTTTCAGGAGTCAAACAGTCCAAGATTTTTAAGGGACATGCATGGGTGGATTCAACCAACTAAAAATTACAGAAGAAAAATCCATGCAAATCAGTTAGCAGGTGCAACTCAGGCCAACTCATTAACACAATGTAGAGGAACAGAGTAGTATAAGGAGTAATGCAACACAGAGTATTTTACCTTAGCATAACAGAGTAGTGTAAAAGCAAAGGATAACAAATAAGTGTAACATAGAGAAGTGTAACATAAATAAGTGTAACACAGAATAGTGTAACATAGATGAATGCAACACAGAAGTGTAACATGAATGAGTGTAGCATAAAGAAGTATAACAGAGAAGTATAACACAGAGTAGTGTAACATAGATGAATGTAACAGAGAAGTGTAACATAGACGAGTGGAACAAAGAAGCAACAGATGAGTATAACACAGAGTAGTCTAACAGATATGTTTAACACAGAAAAGTGTAACAGATGAGTGTAACATGAAGTATAAAAGAGAAGTGTCACACAGAGTAATGTAACATAGATGAGTGTAACAGAGAAGTGCAACAGAGATGTGTAACACAAAGTAGAGCAACATAGATAATTGTAACATATGAGTGTAACAGATAAGTGTAACACAGATGAGTGTAACACAAAGTATAACAGAGAAGCATAACAGAATAGTGTAACATGGATGAGTGTAACACAGAGAAGTGTAACATAGATTAATGTAACAAAGAAGTATAACAGAGAAGTGTAACAAAGATCAGTGTAACATAGATGAGTGCAACACAGAAGTGTAACATAGATTAGTGGAACATAGAGAAGTATACCATAGATGAGTGTAACACAAAGTAACAGAGAAGTGTAACACAGAGTAGTGTAACAGATGAGTGTAACATAAAGAAGTATAACAGAGAAGTGTAACATAGATGAGAGTAACATGAAGAAGTATAACAGATAAGTGTAACAGAGATGAGTGTAACAGTGAAGTATAACACAGGTGTAACATAGGTAAGTGTAACAGAGGGAATTGTAACAAAGGGAAGTGAAACACCAGTAGTGAAACATAAATGAGTGTTACAGAATAATTTAATACAGCATTTTAACTTAGAATAGTGTAACAGAGAAGTGCAACACAGATGAATGTATCATAGAGAAGTACACCATAAAGAAGTGTAATACAGATGAGTTTAAGCTAGAGACGTGTAACACAGGGTAGTGTAACACAGATGTGTATAACAAAGGGCACTGAAACATACACAGTAGTGCAACACAGATAAGTGTAACAGAGTAGTGTAACAGATGAGTGTAACAGAGAAGTATAACAGAAAAATATAACAGAAGTGTAACACAGATGAGTGTAAAACATAAAAGTGCAACATAGACAAGTGTAACACACACTAGTATGACTGTAACAGAATAATCTTATACATAGTATTTTAACTTAGAGTACTGTAGTAGAGCAGAATAACAGAGTGGATTGTAGCAGAGTAAAAGAGTAGTTTAACAGCCTAACGTATGCGAGTAATATAACAAGAGTAATGTAATGTGGAGCAGGGTATTTTAAGGTAGTGTATCACAGAGTAATGTAACACATATGAGTGTAGCAGAAAATGTAGAATGCTATTTTAACAATTGGTGATGAAATGAAAAATAGTGTAAAAGAATGGTGTAACATTGAGTAGCATAACATAGAGTAACATAATATAGAGTATTGTAAGTTACAAACAAAATATTGTCCTGTGGATCCTGCAGTTTAACTAGCAGAGCATGATAACAGCAGCAACAGAGAGCACAATCACATTTTCCAAAATGTTTGGACACTTTCTTAAAATGCAATAAAACTGTAATCTGTAATTTGTTAATTCACTTGAAGCTTGACAGTTTCCAATGATGAACTTAATTGTATTTGTTAAATATAAACTAATTTAGAACTTGATGTCTGCAATAAACTCAAAAAAAAGTTGGGACAAAAGCGTGTTTACCACTGGGTCACATCACCATTTTTTAAATGATACTTTTTAATTGTGTGGGAACAGAAGACACTAATTGTTGTTGTTTTGCAAGTGGAATTTTTGCCCATTCTTGCTTTGTACAAGACTTGAGCAGCTCAACTGTCTGTGGTCACTGTTGTCTGATTCTCCTCTTCATGATGCTCCATACATTTTGAATAAGAGGCAGATCTAGACTGCAGGCAGGCCTGTCAAACTATGCTGTTGAACTCATGAAGAAAGAGGCCTGATATTGTCCTGCTGAAATAGATATATTGTTCCTGGGAAAAGACATCATCTTGACAGCAGAATATGTTTCTCCAAAATACCAATATAAGCCTCTGCATCAATGGCACCTTTACGTATATGAAGGTCCCCTATGCCGTGGGCACTGATGCACACCCATGCCATCTCAGATGCTGGTTTTTGCACTTTTTTGTTGTTAACAGTCTGGATGGTCTTTTCATCTTTGGCACATTTCCAAAAACAAGCTGAAATGTGGACTTGTCTAACCACAGAAAATGATTCAACTGTCTTTTAATCCATCTCAAATAACTTACAAGTGTTTATGCACAAAATGAATATCCTCTTCCTATTCTTTTTTTTTTTTTTGCATAAAACAGTTTCAAGTTGAAGTTCTTGATGCAGTGAAGTAATGTCTAAAGTGACAATGAATTTCCAATGTACTCCCAAGCCCATGTGTGGCTATGTCCATCACTGTAGCATAACGGTTCCTCAAACAATACCACCTGAGGGCTCGATCGTCATGCACATTCATCCCTTGGCCTTCACACATCAAGATTTCCCCTGACTCCCTGAATCTTTTCATGATATTATGAACTGTAGATTGTAAAAGACCTAAATTCTTTGCAATCTTGCATTGAGAAACATGGTATTTGACAATGTTTGATAATTCTCTCATGAAGTTTGGAACAAAGTGGTGAACTTCGACCTATACTTACTTACAAAGACTAAGCCTTTGGTGGATGCTCCTTTTATACTCAGTCTTGATGACCTCACCTGTTACCAGTTAAACTGCTAATTGTGGAACCTTCCACTGTTACTTGTAGAGCCTTGTCAGCCTTATTTTGCCTCTGTCCCAAATTTTCTTGAGTGTATTACAGCCATCAATTTCTAATTTTGTTTATATTTAACAAATAGAGTTAGGTTTATCATTGAAAACACTGAAACTCTTTTCTTTGTCCTTCTGTCTGTTAAAGGTTCAAATGAATAAAACCCATTTCTGGAAATGGGGTTTGTGTTTTCACACAGTTATTATACCTATTTATATTTATATACTTTCTTTTTCTTCTTTTCTACATAATGCTTTTTTTTCACACATATAAAGTATATGTATGAAACAAATCGTGTAATTTGATCCCAAAAGATTCCCAGTCATTTTTTCAGTCTTCAGAGAAATTGTCCTGAGTGAAAAACAAACAAATAAAGGTGCCAAACAGGTTTTATTGCAGCTCAAAATTAAGAGAAGACAAAAATCAATAAAACCTCTTTGTTTTCTTTGTTTTAATGCTGCTTCACTCAGTGGACTATGCCAGGCAGATAGCAATGATTTCTCTAGCCTATTTATACTGCAATAAATGTCTAATTAAAGGCAAATGAATTCCACAGTGCTATACATAAAACAAATTTATATAAACAAGAGATAAATAAAAGAAAAACCCAAAAGTACACTGAAAATGGGAATGATTATGTATGTGTCTATACCTGCAATAACTATTCCAGGTTTCTATCATATTATATTAGCCCGACCCCTAGACTGACCACACTCTGCCCCTTTTTATTACAGTTTTTTGCAATCGTTTTCACAATTAGTTCAATGCCATAGACTTTTTGCAAAGCTTTTGACGCAGTGTGCTTAACAGCTGTGTTCGAGAACAATCATGCAGAATGCACCAGAACCAATAAACCTCTTCACAATTCACCCAAAAAAGTGACTCATGCTGCCATAAATATAGCAAATGTTCTCTCCCAGGAAGATTATATTGTCACTGAATGTACAATGAACTGAAAAAAAAAACACCACGAACTACTTGACGCACTGCAAATGATATATTTGGGCCGAGATTACCGTAGTGTTGCATTGTAGCAAAACGAGTAAATATTGTAATACTAAAGAAATAATTCTAAAGTGCTGCAATATTCAGGACAATTTCAGCACAACAAAACTCATGCAGATGTTATGTGTTCATTTCCATTGCAGTAAGTTACAATCAACAACACACGACACACAATATCACCGCACTGTAATACCACTAGAAGTCTACTGTAGCACTAATGATGATCCATCCTGTCCTTTGTACTTGATGTCAAACTTTTACATGTCTGAACTACACATTTAGAGTAACAATCTCCTTTTTCAGCCTTGTGATCGGAAGGTCACCGGGTTCGATACCCGCAACCAACAAGTCATGACTGAAGTGCCGTTGAGCAAGGCACCTAACCCCCAACTGCTCCCCGGGCGCCCTGGA
>JAOVVH010000059.1:6237955-6249199 GCA_028566435.1 Scorpiodoras heckelii | reverse complement strand
ATAAAACAGTGATGTGCAGTACATGAACTGTGATACTCAACACAGAAGTGTTTGTATTATTCAAGGTCTGTTCATGGCGTGTTCGCTTAATTGAAGTTTACAGATTTTAATTTCTTCTTTTCATAAAGCCAAAGCTATCTAATGGTACATCCTACAATAACTGGCTCCAACGCAACAAAGTGTACAAATCTGGCAATTTTGGTATAAACCAAAGTGTGCCCTCACTTGTGTACTCCAGCAGCTAGGTTGGTCCTGACGTGGGGCTCAAACCCACAATAACGAGATAATGAGTCTCATGCATTACAGACTGAGCTAGTCAGGCACCTTGGCAACCTACTAATACACCTGGCAATTTGCTAACACACATGGCAATCTGCTGATCCACCTGGCAATTTGAAAACATATCTGAGGTTGTTTCTTTTAACACAACTGCTTGTCCGCTAACACACCTGAGAATTTGGTATGACATCTGATATTGTGCTTACATACCGCACAATCTGCCAATACACTTGGGGATTTCAATACACCTGGAGGTCTTCTAACATAACTGGTGATCTGCTAATACCTGGCAATCTACCAATATACTAAAAACTCTGCTCACACACCTGGTAAGCAATGTGTTAAGACATCCACAAACCTGGAAGACTGGAAACATACATGACAGACTGCTAACATGCCTGAAAAAACTGGTAACACACATGAAGATCTGCTAACACAATGTATGAATCTGAAGATATACCTGAAATGTGCTAACACACCTAGTTCTGTTCTAAAACACGGTAACACACCTGGTAAATCGGTAACAAATTCAGTTGTCTGCTAACACACATGAAGGTCTGCTAACAGACTTGACAATGTGCTAATACACATGGTTCTATTATAAGACACCTAACCAAGTTCTAAAACACTTTTTGCTCTGCTAACACACAGAAGTTAGCTAAGATACTTACTATTCTGATTCTGTAGCTCAATGGATAAGATGTTGACTAGGTAGGTTAAGGGAATTCAAGTCCCACTACAGCCAAGATGCCATTGCTGGGCCCCTGAGCAAGGCCCTTAACCCTCAACTGTTCAGTTGTGTAAAAGAGATAAATGTAAGTCGCTCTGGATCAGGGCATCTGCCAAATGCCGTAAATGTAAATGTAATGATTCTGAGCCATTTTGAAATACAAAGAGATTTCTAAAGTAGTAAGGAAATGGAGCCAGAGGTCACAACGGACTTCAAATCAGGTTCTTTGAAAGTGCCAGAAGGATGGAGCACATTATAAAATATATGTTGCTGGTATGATTAAAAACTCAAAGCGAATTACTTTTACTGTCACTGTTCATGTGGTTGTTTAACAGCTTGGTGTCTAAGAAGCGATCTGGAAGGCATGTATTCTCAGTCACAAGCTGCCTCTCAATATGTTCTCATTTCTAACTAAAAAAAAAAAAAAACTAAGCATGCACCAAATTCTTGAGCATTATGTCATCTGGCAGACGGTGAGTTAGTCCTAATTAGGCTTTAGAATTAGTCAGAGGATTGAAAAGCAAGACCGTGGCGTATTCATTTCAGGAGAAATTCAGATAGCGGTAAATGATCTCGAAAGTCTCAAATGCAGCACCTGAGTTGCTTTTTGTATAACTATTCAGCATGGATGGCAGCTATTAGCATGTGACAAATGAGTTGTCCTGAAGTGGTACAATAGCTAAATTACAGACACAGCGTGTGGTTGGTTTTGATAAATGCTAACAAACTCAACAATGAACTCTTTCCCACGTTCAGTTTCATTACGCACATAAAGACGTGACGTGTTGGATTGAATTTCAGGAAAGAAATGATCGATAACGCCCGCTTCAAAGTGGAAATGATGATTCCTCCACTTTCCAAGTTTCATTTTGAACTTAGCTGCTTCCTTTGCTCGCCAGAGAAATGGGAAATTGGCGTTCAGCTGTCTGACTGATAGGCAGGTAATGTAATCTTTGCCCGCTCTCGAGCCATTTTAAGCTATTTTAAACAATTTTAATCCCATTCACTTCTCCCTTCATTGCTCCCTCTTTTTTCTTTATTTTTTAAGCACTTTTATCGAAAGCTACTAGTTTATCTGTGATAGTAGAGGCGTTAAATCCTTATCATGGTCACTTTTTTAAAACAGGAACAGGGCAGAAGGGGCTCAGGAATAGTAGCCCAGAAGTAGTATTAAATCCCCCTTAAAATTGTCCACAATAGTGTTGAAATAGATGTCTTACGTTTCATAGTATTTTTACTATAAGGATAGATTTTTACCATGAGATTCCACGCTGTAAAAAAAAATACTGTAAAAAATTGTAATTTTCTGGCAGCAGGGGCACCAGAAAATGTCTGTAAAAATATTGCAATTATCTTTAACATGTGCTGTTAAAAAATGGTAATTTTCTGGCAGTAGGGATGTCAGAAAATGTATGTTAAAAACAGTAAGTAGCTTTACCGTAGTTAACATGTAAAATTAAAAAAAGATAAAAAAAAAAAAAACTTATGTAAAGTGAAAATATTTGCATTACAAAAGCTCAAGTTTAAACAAATTGTCAGAATTTTTATATTTTAAAAAATTTGTCAAATTGAGTTTTTTTTTATTTAAACACATTAAAACACTGTGGAAATAAACACATTTTCAAGGTTAACTATACTCTTATATTGTGTAAATTACAGAAAATGCTGCTACTTTTTTCATTAAAGAATACCGTGTTTTTACGGTTAGTTTTGTTAAAAGTGTCATCTTAAAGCTGTTAAAAACAGATATTTAATATATTCCATTTATACAGATTTTTTTTGTTAAATCACATGACATTTTAATAAACAGTTAAATCGTGTCATTTTATTAGAATTTACTGTCATTTTGAAAGTTTTACTGTTGAAAAGCTATAAAAATATATAGATTTTTTTTTTTAACAGGGCAGCTTGCTTGTGCTATTAGATACTAAAAATAAAACCAGAAGCAATGTGCGTCAATGTGTGCAAGGACAAACTATGAATTTTTACAGCCTAATATTACTATAGTTATAGTCTTGTCTCTACAGAAAGAAACAATCTGCATTCACCACATCTAAGGAAAGGACTGGGCTTGTGTATCACAATGCATGCAGAGTATCAAAGTCATGCGATTCTTTTGACAGCACTGCTGGGGTCTTGCATCCATCCCAGGTTCAATGAACATGCAGAATCCTGTATTGCATTAATAATTTCTAACAAACGGTGGTCTAAGTCACAAACCGCATTTTATGTAATATTCTCACAAATGTGGAAGAGAAACCTCAATTTTACACCAAAAGCACTGTGATGAGCGTTCGTTTCTGTGCTGCACTAGCATAGTAAATATATAACATGAAAATGTCTGTAAATATGATTAAATACCATGAACATGCATTAGCTCTGTACTAGATCCCATAACATTCATTAACCCAATGAGATTGACCCTGCATTAGATCTGGGAAGCAAGTAAAAGAAAATAAAAGTGCTAATACGTACCTGTATTAATTAAAACAATGCAATACATTAACAGCACCTAGCAATTCAGATGTTACTTCTATGTAAAGAATTCCTTGAATGCTGTTCTGATCTAAATGACTATAGAACTACTGTACTGTAATGCTATAACTACTGTAATGTAGAACATAGCCTTGGGGGTTAGCGCAGTGGAACAGGCTATTCTTAAACCTGGTGTTAACTCACAAAGTAGTAACACACTATTAAAGCCACAAATTACACCCTGCATTGAACAGAGCCTGAGCAGCTATGCTGGCTGTCAGTTTGGACTGTACGTGTGATATTATTGAGCTCAGAGCACAGCGTAGGCTAGTAATGCACGCCCATGCAAAATCAGTGTTAGACTACTGTATATACAAAGGATAACCCAAACCATAATGTCATTCTGACGTTCAAAACATTTGCATATGATTCAACTTAGAAAAGATCATGAATTCTTTTACTAACAATTTGCAAAAGTAAATACATGAAACAATTTTAAATTAAGTCTGAAGGTAGCATGACTTAGCACACAAGATGAGACAATTTGTAAAATAATTTGTAAAACAACCGTGAAACAAATCAATCTGTGAAAAAAAAACACTTTGTAAAAGAATTCGTAAAACAATCTGTAAAAGAATTTAAGATTAAGATTACTTTAAAAAAAACCACTATGTAAAAAAGTAAGTTAAGTGGTTATACTTAACATTTTGAGTTCACTGAACTTTAAATATTAAGTTAACAGAACAATATCTGTGCTTGACATTATACTAGCTTATTATTTTAAGTTAAATAAGCACAACATTCTGAGTGCAGCCTGCATACTTACTTTTTATGTAAACTCGCTGCATTTTATTATTTTTTTTTACAGTTTTGTGAAGCACAAGACAGCAAAACAATTCATAAATCAATTCATAAAATTTTTTTTGTAAAAGGAATTTGTTAAACAAAACAAACAGAACAATAAAAAACTAGTTGTAAAACACATTAACATAAAAATTTGTGCAAAGTTAGCACAAGACGAGCCAAGATTAGTAACCCAATCCATAGAACAGTTTGAAAAGCAGATTAAGATTAAGATTCGCAGGAAGTTAACAAAAGCAGGTCATGAAAATATTTAAAGCAGTTCATAGAAACATTTGACAAACAGGTTAAGATTCGATTAGGGTAAAGTTAGCACGAGATGAGCCATTTTGTAACATAATTTTTAAAACTTTTGAAGATGTGTGAAATAAATCAATTTGTAAAACAATCTGTAAAAGAAAGTTAACTGGTTACACTCAAAATTCACTGAACTTGAGTTCACTGAACTTTAGTATTAAGTTAACAGAACAATATCTGTGCTTGACATTACACTAACTTATTATTTTAAATGAAATAAGCACAACATTCTGAGTGTAGCCTGCATACTTACTTTTTTAAGTAGACTGGTGGCAATTTTTTTTACAGTGAAGCACAAGAGAGCAAAACAATTCATAACTCAAATCATAAATGGAATTTGTTAAACAATCTATAACACCATTTAAAAAAAAAAAAAAACTATTTGTGAAACATATTAATATAAAGATTAGTGCAAAGTTAGCACAAGATGACCCAAGATTAGTAACCCAATCCATAGAACAGTTTGAAACCACATTAAGGTTAAGATTAGCAGGAAGTTAACAAAAGCAGGTCATGAAAATATTTAAAGCAATTCATAGAAATATTTGACTGGTTAAGATTTCGATTAGGGTAAAGTTAGCACACAAGATGAACCAATTTGTAAACAAGGCTAATGGGAGGATTTAGCATGAGGAGTCAGATTTAGCTTTTGTCTAAGTTTATAGTAAAATTATATCTTACATTAACACATTAACTGTCCAGAATACAAATTCTATCATACAGGTTAGAAATTGAATTCCTGGTACTTAAAAAAAAAATATACATATATATATATATACCGCTTTCCTTCCTCCAAGAAGGAAGCCTGTTTAAAAAAAATAATAATACAATTTCATTTTCACCCACTCTAAGCCTCAGTCTCACATTACACACCTCACTGCAGTAATCATCATAAAGCTTTATGGAGACATTACTCCACTCATCTCTGACGTTATGCACGTGTTCAGATGTTCCATCACAGGGAACAATGAAGGAAAGGTAGTTAAAGCTTCGTTTTATATGCGTAACATTCATTACGGTAAAATCAATTAGGGAAAAATCCTATTAACGTTTTATCTCAAATAAAGTGCATTCAGTCATTTTAAGTGCCGTAGCGAAGGGAAGAAGAGTGAGGGCGTCGGTTTTCATTATTATTTTACCTAGAAATGGAAAATAAAAAAAAGTAAATAGTAAAAAATAAGTTTTGGAAAAGAAGAAATGAATTATTTATCAGTCAAGTAATAGCTACAAAGCCACTTATTCATCAAAAAAAATGGTGGTGTAATTTTAAATTCTGGAATATGGGGGGAAATATGAACATAGTACTGTTAAAAATGAAAAGAAAAAAATCATTTTAACAATGTATGAAATAGAGAAAATGGAAAAGAATGTAAACAAAGAGGTTTGGGTCAAACAAGAAAATATATTTTTTTTTAAATAAAAAGAATTAGCAAGTAAATTAAAGTAACTAAATATGGAATAAAAAAATAATTATTCCATGAACTTTCACTGTCAATTAACAAATGTTTATGGGATGAGTTTTTTAAAAACATTTTCCCCATAAAAAAGTATTGAATGAAAAAAGAAAACAAATTGGATTTTATTTAAATAACCATTATATTATGCAAGAACCAGCAAAAAAATTGCTGGTTAATACCATTTGTCAAAAGTGCTTATTTAATTAAAATAGAAATTTCAGAAACATTGAAAAATATATTTAATAAAACCCTCAGTAAGTAAAGGAGTAAGTAAATTAAAGTAAAATTTAAAAAACTATTATTTCTTTAAATATGGAAAATTTTTTCCATGTTCATCCCATGAACTTTTTACATTAATTTACAAAAGTTCATGGGGTGATTTCTAAAAAGTTTCCCCATTAAAATATTTTTAAAAGAAAAACGAAAACAAAATAGATTTTGTTTAAATAACCATTATATTATATGCAAATAATAATTGAAACTACAGAAAAATTTAAACATATTTAATAAAACACTGAGAAATAAAAAGGAGAAAGTAAATAAAAGAAAAATATATTTTTTTTAATAAGGAAATTTTTTTAAAATCACCCAATGAACTTTTTCATTTCGATGATTTTTTCCCCTATTTAAAAAAAATATATATATAAAAAAAAGGGACTTAATTCAAATAACCATTATATTATGCAAGAAACAGCAAAAAAAAAAAAGTGCTGGTTATAACTAATTGTCAAGAGGCAGCAGGAAATACCTGTCATTCAGTGTGAGCGTGCCTGAGACAGAATAACAGAAAGAAGACATGCTGCAGCACCACATCCACCCGGACAACTCAGACATTAACTAAAGACAGGAGTGATTTGAGTGACAGACAGGAAAGCGTGGAGGGAACACCGTGAGGAAAAGAGTGGGAACGAGAGATGTTACAGTGGCTGGCAGATAAGTAGAAATATGAGACAGCTTTAAGAAAAGGTAGTGAAGACACATTGACTTGCCATTAACATTTTTACAGTTATTATTTTATTTCAACAAGTAAATTGTTGGTTGGACCACAAAGCTGAAGCTTGCTGTATAAGATAAAGAAAAAAAATCCCAGTGGATGTCGAGTTTTTTGGGAAAGATCACAAGCTCCAGATGTTGAGGAATTAATGGTACAGAAATAAGAACTAAAAGTAAATGTACTTGTAGCACAAGTTGAACCATTTGTATATTATTCTGCGTAATGCTAAGTCATTTATGATTGTGTGTATTGTGTAAATCAGCTCGTATTCAGTATTCCACGTCTTTTCAACACGATTCTTTTACTTGATTCTGTGAATATCCGCGTCAGTGGAAGGCTTTGTTCTCTGTCCGCATTGACAAAGTCTACATCAGGCACATAGAGAAAATAGTATCCGTATCACTGCACAGCTTTACTCTCAGGAACAAGGAATTAAACTGTACCTTTTTCTTGTTGCTTAGCTTTTGTAGCTTTAATATATATTTTTCACCTGGAAAAAATGATTTAAGGTACATAATTAGACTTTTAGAGTAAAGCTATTCCAGAGTAAAGGTACTTGACAGTATATGCACCTTTTTTTTAACCCTTGTGTAGTCTTAATGTTCTGTCCGCTCCCCTTGTCCTAAAGGTCAAAAATGACCTTCCTACATTAAACCCCTAAAATAAAGCAGTGTAACTGAATTTTAAATCCCAAATCCATTTTGCATGAAGAAACAATTTGTTACTCATTTCAGATTTTTGAATATCGGGGTTTTCCTTTGTAACCGTACAGAAAGATTCATTTAATCATTGTACACACAGCAGCACCTTTATAGCGTCTGACTGCATTCAGCATTAGTAAACAAACGCTTTCAAGAAATGTTGATTTTGTCTGAAATTGTGTTTATTTTGTATGAAACTGTTTTTATTTTGTCTGTGAATTGCAGGTGTGTGGTGCACCTGCACAAGAACGTTCAATCAGTAGCAGATAAAGTGGTGATTAAGTGATTTTATAACTGACAGGTCAAAAATGACCCTAAGACAATTTCGGTACCCTGGTGGTGCACAGGTTTTATGTAAATATTTAAAAAGTTAATGTTTCACTTTTTCTAATTTTGGGGTCATTTTAGGAAAATTCATCAAGTTTCAAGTAAAAAAATAATCATTTACAGTGTTTTGTCAACTGCCAAGCATAGTTGCATGTCATTTTTATCCTTAAGACAACACAAGGGTTAAAAGATACACACTACAGGTACAAGAAGTGTACTCTTGTGGGTTGCACCCCAGAAGGAAAAGTACAGTTCAGTACCTTTTTATTATTTTTTTAATATGTGCATATATTTGCATTGTTCTTACTCCGTCTCAGATAAAAGGTACAGTGGCTTTTAACATGTCACGGACGAGGTACACTTAAGGGAACCTCTTTTGCACTTTTGTACCTTTTAGTAGAAATGTTGTTAGCCATCACAAATAATTTAATTTAAGGCATCTTTCATTACAAGTTCCTCTTCTCAGGTTCTGAGAGCAATGGGCTTTGTTTGCACTTGTTCTTTGCCAGTACAGATGGTTTGTTTTCCCATGGTTTTGTTTTTGTCCATACTGTTGTTTTGGGTCTAGTCCTGTCTCCTGCCCTGCAGTATCATATCTTTGGTTTATTCTCTTAATGTGGGCACCTGTTCCATGTTTACCCTTTTTTTTTCTGATTTCTGCTCATCCTGTTTTGTTGCAAAGTCTCATCACATATTTCTGATCTGAGTCTTGTTTGTCACATTTTAGCTGCCATAATTTGATTAATTGTTTCAAAATCCTACTCAATTTAAAGTAGAAATACAGAGCCACAAATGTACTTTAAAGAGTTAAAGTCAAAATGTATATACATCCCATGAAATATGTCATATTTATTAATGTATCAAATATTTATTCAATATTACTTTAAAACTAGCTTACTTGAGCATGCGTCGTAAGATTTGAGTTTTTCTTAAGTATTATTTGTTTTTACTTGGGAGACAAAGCAAACATGGCATTCTATATGAGTTATTGGTAAATGCAACTAAAGTAAACACTAGTGCAATGCTATTTAGCACAGTTATACACAGTTTCTTTGACACTAACATGAATTTTATTGGACATTTTAAAAGGGAAAGTATATAATATATAAGTATATAAATAATTGAGAATAGCTTTACTTCAGTAGTATTCTAAAAGACAAAAAAGAAACAAATAAATATCTACGCACACTTTAGAAACCCACGTATGGCCATTTCTGAGAGTTTCATTACAGGAACCGTTTGATTAATTAATGATTGATAGCAAGTCTAAAGTCAATTTTCTTGGAAGATTATTTCACACACTTTGACAAGCATTACCCCCAAGCTGAATGTTTTTAAATGTTTGGCTTGTACATCGTTGGAATTATATGTGTTTCCCACATGCTCACAGAACAAAGTGAACAATTCAATTTGTATTATCTAAGATTTATGCTCATACAGTGCTGTGAAAAACTATTTTCCCCTTCCCAATTTCTTCTATTTTTGCTAATTCGTCACATTTAAAAGTTTCAGATCGTACAACTAATTTTACTATAAGATAATGACAACACGAGCAAACACAAAATGCAGCTTTAAAATGATTATTCCATATATTAAAGATAAAGAGTCATTCAAAACCTATATCCCCCCACCCCTTTGGATCTTTGTCCTGCTGTATAACCCAGCTACACAGATGGGCAGATATTGTCCTTCAGGATTTTCTGATAGAGAGCAGAATTCAGGTTTCCATCAATTATGACAAGTCGTCCAGGTCCTGCAGAAAAAAAGCAGCCCCAGAGCATCACACTACCACCACCAAGTTTGACTGCTGGTATGATGTTCTTATGGTGGAATGTGGTGTTAGCTTTATGCCAGATGTAACAGGACCCATGTCTTCCAAAAAGTTCCACCTTTCACCTTTCAAGTTCCATCACTCCACAGAACATTATCCCACAAGCCTTGTGGGTCTTCTGGATTTTTCTCTTCCATGGATGCCATTGTTGCTCAGTGTCGCATAGATGTTCATCAGGGTTCTTTTGTGACCTCTGGAATGAGTTCTTGATGCATTCTTGGTGAAATTTTGGTAGGCTGGCCACCCCTGGGAAACCTCATCACTGTTCGCTAGAGTCCCAGAGACTTAGCAATGGCTTTGTAACACTTTCCAGACTAGTAGATTTCGCATCTGTAATCAAATCTCTTTAGAACGAGGCATCATGTGCTGCTTTTTGAGGCCTTCTAGCCTGCTTCACATTGCCAGACATTGCCAGACTAATTTTAATTCAGACTTAAATAGATTTAAGTCGTGTTTAGATTCAGCAGGTCTGGAAGTAATCATGCCTGGGTGTGGCTAGTGAAATTAAACCCAACAGTCAATTGAATTTGGTTAACTGGTTGATTTAGTAGCTAAGGGGCAATAATTTTTTTAACATAGGATTGAACACCATTTTTCCTTCAATAAATGAAATCATCATTTACAAAACAGCATTTTGTGTTTTCTTAAGTTATCTTTGTCTAATATTAAATGTAGTTTTGATGATCTGAAACATTAAAGTGTGACATATATGCAAGACGTAGTTTAAAACAATGCCTGATTGGCAATTTACCAATTATACTTTAGCTAAAATAACTTTGGGGACTGAGATCATGGGTTTAAACTCTGCAGCCGTCACATCCTCCACAAATATTTTAGCAAAAACACGAGGCTCATTTTTCAGGGAACGTCCCACCGTGCCAGACGAAGCATATCAGAAACTTGCAGCTTAGAGAATGACAAAGATGGCCACCAGCATGTGTGTCACGCTGTTGTTGCTAATGGAGCAAACTCTGGAGCTAGTGCTGTGCTGCAAAAATCACACCGAAAGGAAAGAATATGGAAATAACACACCTGTGCAAAAATGCCCATGGAGGTGTCTCTTTTATTCTGATGTTTTTCTATTAAGAAGGAATGGAAACTTTCCATCTAGCCTAGTGGTGGAAAAAGAAGAAGAAGAAAAAAAAAAACACTTCAGGAAAGTTAGGAGTAAAGATTTCCCCCCTTTTTGAAATTAAATCAGCACAGGAGACCTGGATGACATACAGGGGTTAGACAATGAAACTGAAACACCTGTCATTTTAGTGTGGGAGGTTTCATGGCTAAATTGGACC